>WBNO01014257.1:363572-389010 GCA_013400575.1 Peucedramus taeniatus
TCAGGCAACAATCTGCACTACACTGGTGGCTCCATCTTCATCATACTTCTCTTCAACACCTCCTTTTTTAAACTTTAATTTTAAAATCGATCTTCCATTTGGTAATTCAGAGACAGGTCTGATCTTCTGTCACTTCTGGTCACACTGTAGGATGTCTTCAGATACCATTCTTATTTCTTGCCAATTCCATTCGATACTTTTGATTTGGAGTGTCGATTCCTCCTTCTTGAGGAATGGCTTTCACTATTGACTGAATGTTTTGGTGGACTGTTGTCAGCACCTGCTGAGAAATAAATATTTATTTAATATATATACAGATTTATTTAGTTGACATTGTCAAGCTCCTATCTGAAAGGCAGCAAGGCTTTTTAGAGCTACAGTGTTTACAGTATGGATTATTTCAGGCTAATACAAACTGGTTGATACTTGTACTCCATCTAGTGGCCTATTTTTTTAAAAGCAATTCTTAAGACTCCTGGAAAATTCTTCCCTCCCCACTTCCCTCCAAAAACCAAAAAAAATCAGAAGTTTGCTATAGCAGAGTACAGTGGTGAAACATATTCCATTTTAAATCATATTAATAATTAAACCTCCCAATTTTTCTTAGTGGCAGATACTACTATAAGAAATTAAGAATTACGTAAACAAAGTCTTTTAAGAGTACACTTCTAGACTTCAGTCTTTCAAATGACAGAACATGTTTTATTCTGAGAAAAAAATGGGAGGCAGTGGGCACCAAAACAAGAAATCAAGAAGAAAATGTAAAAGAAGCTGAAGCTTGTAATTAGTGAAGTAACAGGAAGTTACAGAGAAGGGTTTTTTTGGTCAGATTTCTCCAGCATGCATAAATGTGAAAAACATTCTGAGTGCAAATAATTTTTCTCCAAAATATAAAATTCACAAATTTACTAAACTGAGAATAAACATCCAGAAAAATTATGTATGAAATATAAAGAAGATCTGCTGTAGTTACTTCCCAAGATCATGATAAGTAAGAAATATTTTTAATTTTACAAACACCTGGAACAAACTCTGAGAGGTAACTTCCAGGTGTGAATTTTTGATATTTGTTCAATAAGCAAGACCACACCAAAAAGCCTATGGAGGAGGCAGATAACTGACCTCTAGTGTAGGGAAAAGTCAGAAAGAAGCTGCCTTTGCTTAGTGCAAAGAAAGCTGCTTATGACCATCAGGACTGCACTGACAAGGTAAGCGTTAGTACGAACACAAGCTCCAGGGCCCATTGCTGACTATTTCTTAACAAGCAGAAATAAAAGTATAGTAAATCAAACATGCAATGTTCAGAAATAAATCTGTTCACAACAGTTATGAAATGGATAATGCCCAACAACTACAATAATGGCCTGGAGTAACAGCAGAAAAAATCAGTTGACACATTAAAAAATAAATACATTTCCAATAATCAGAATTTAAAAGGGAGTAAAGAAAAATAGCTTTGCAGGTGATTTATCTGCATTGGTCCTGCAGAGATGTTAAAACAAGTCAGGTTAAACTAGGTAAGCTTCTCAAGCCTGATTTTCTAGTACTGAGCCTTAATTATACCATTTCAGGAATACAGCCAGAGAAGTACCAATACCTCTGCTGAATTTAGAATGAAGCCAGGAAGCATCTGGACTGTATGGACTGTCTTCACTTTCTGATAAGGTCTGCAAAAAGAAGAACACATGTCACTGGGATGTTGATGGTTCATGTTATCAGTACTCCTCCCATTTGCAACTAGACTTGGAAACTGTAGCAGAAGTCCTCATAAAACATTCAGGCAGTACTTTGGACTTTTCCCTTCCTAGTTAGAAGGCACCACATAGATGATACAGTAAGAACTCTCCACTTGCCACGTGATCTGTTGTGTAACCAAGTATTCTTAATATTCCCCGAGCATTCCACCTGTACAATGGGAACATTAGCTAACCATTCATCCTTGAACACTTTGCTAAAATTACGGCCTCATTTTGAGCAACTAAGAGGACAGCATTCTTTAGAAACCACAGTGTAATTTGGGATCTGTCCAAGGCCTGCTGAATTCAGAGTTCTTTCTATTGACTTCAGTTACACTCTAGACCATCCCCCCCTTATACCCATTTATGCTAACTCTGGTAAAGAAATCCAAAATCTAGGAGCTTTGGAGTCTTAACTCTGGAATTAAAAAAAAAAAACCAAACAACAAAACAGGCTTTTTTTCTATAAGTACCTTTTCTCGGTGGCCGTAGTACTCTGCGTACCAAACCATACCATACAAACACAGGAAAGTTGTAAAGGCCTACACAAGGGAGGAGAAGAAAAAGAACAACCAGAAAAACAATCTGTAAAACTTTTTCCAAATTCCTTGCTGATTCAAGTCTCAGAGTCCCTGGAGATGCTGCATTTAGACTTTCATGCTCTGTTTCTCCCTGAACCTTTTGTCAGGATGAGTAAGACTTGTGCGTCAACTTCAAGCTACACACAGAGCCTGCCACCACGGGGTATGCAGAACAATACATCCAGATCACCCACAGGAAACACTGCCAGAAGGATTTCTTCCACACTCTGTACAGTCATCACACAAAGGCAGTTGGTAGGTACTTGTAGCTATATCATAAGGAACCACCAGTCTGGGAGAAAAACAAATTCTCCATCTCTCTGCCCCATGCTTCAGGCTAGGTTACATACTTGGTTTCGTGGCACTCTGATCTGAGAAGTAATTCAATACTTTTCTCCTATGAAGTATCAGAAATAAAATCACCATGCTAAATAAGAGAACAATAAATTCTGACTCCCCATCACCTGTACAAACTGTGCTCCCAATTAGAAGGGAGAAGTATTTATCTGTCAGCCCATTATGAATGCCTTATTTTTCACTGACCATGAAAAATGTGTTTGGCATCAGAGTTACAAGTCTGGCAAGACAAATCTCCATTTACTCTTATAAAATGGGCATTTCATGCTGCATTTGCAGTAATCACACTGAAGTACAGAAAGTTACAGGCTTAGTGAGAATGATTTGCTTGATAAATGAGGGTTGTTTATGTAGTTGTAAGACTTCAATGTCGCACAACAGACATTGCTTATTAACTCTATCCATTAACTCCTGTTCATTTCCATCAGGCACTACAGCAAGCTCCACCAAAGTTAGGCTCAATTACACTGACATCATCTCTCATAAAGATAAGGCATCCCATAACTACTGTTTGTTTCATTGTTAAGCACCAGTAATCTGTTATGTCAAGAAATGAGAAAATAAGTTATTCTAGCGCCTTCAATGTGAGTTCTAAGCACTCTAGCATTTGTTTTTACTAGGACATGCATAAAGCTCTTTACCAGCATTGCCCCACAATGATCCCCTGCTGCCAATGTTCCAGAGAGGAAGCTATTTAGATGCTTCCAATGCTTGTGTCATGCTTTATGTTTTACATGATAAATTTTACTTACCACACAGAGAAGCCAAAACACAACATACAGTATTTGTGTTTTGGAAAAAAGATCTTGTCCAAACTTTATGCACACAATAGCTTCAAGGAAGGCAATTACCCTGTGGGTAAATGAAAGCAGGGGGGAGAGTGATTCAAAACACTAAGGATTTAAGTCACATGTTCACAATTCAGACCCCAGACTGTCAACTCTGAACAAGCACTACCCTCTAGTGAGCACACACCTCCCTGACACCACCATTAACCGAAATACTTTGACAAATATAATTTTCTTTATATACTTTTCTCAGCATAAACAGCACACAAAAAGTGATTGACTGGCAGTTCACTGTTCCATGGGGCCCAAGGGAACAAGGAGTGTGTGCCAATAGCAAAGAATATTCAGTGGTGTCTACCACTGTGCTTCAGCTCTTACCACGTATAAATTCATTTTCCACGCTGAACACCCAACAGACTCCGTTGATGGATGAGCTAGAACTCTGCTTTACTTCTCTACTAGATGTAAATTTTACTACAGTTCTAAATTGTCTAGTTTGTTTGCTTCACATGTATTTCCCTTTATTTTCACATATGAGAAAATTCATATGAAACAACATTTCAAATTCTCCAAGAATCCATGCATTTTCTCTGGTTTATCTGTAAACTCAGGTCCACACGACAACCTCAGAGGATTTAGGGAGAAATGTGAGAGGAAAAAATGCAGTTTTTACTTTCCTTTCTGACATTAAAAGGATCAAAAAAGGTATCTCCATCTCTCTCCCTGCTAAGACCAGAGATGGTCCTGGTACAAGTAATAAATCACAGCTCTCCCCTGAAATATTTAATGTGACTTCCAGCATGATGAGTGGGGCCAAAACTTAAAACTGTGGCAGTAACACCCAACTGACCAATACACAAATCAATGAGATGCATATTAGCAAAAAATTGAGAGCAGTGTTACTCTCTTGAGTCACTAACTATTTTTCTTTCTTAGTTTTATATTATTCTCACTGATCCAGCTGCAGAGTAAAAAATCACAAAACCAAACTACAGGAGTGAGAAGAGAAAGACCATCATCAGGAAACAAGCATAGAGTTACAATACACTCAAAGGTATAAAAAAAGCAATAGACTATTTTCAATAAGGTCTCAAAAAAATACATCTGTTTGCCCTGAATTTATACATTCTTTCTGTTATTCCTGTCAAGAATACTTGGGTTAAGCACATTTTACAATAGGAAACCTATTACAGTTGATGAAGTGGTAAATCAAGAGAAAGAAGGATGCTAAAAGTAAAGGGTGTTAGTGTCCTACTGAAGGGTGATGAGAATATTCCATAGAACTAAATAAGGTAAGTTTTCATTCAAGAAAAATGGTCTTGTAACATTCTAACAGATATTCTTTTTGAAAGGCTTAATCATAATGAAAATAGTGCGATTTCAGCAGGGCTGTTGCATTGGCCTTCTTCATGCTTTACATCACTTACTGTACTTCTATCAAAAGTGATGCAATAGTTATGTCAAGTTGAAAGGAAACAGTTTTGTATGAATGAAAGGCATTAATTTTAATTATACCCATAGTTAGGCTACTTAAAATTTCATCTGTGCCTTTAGAAGTGTCTTGGTTACCACAGAGATGAATGTTCTATATACTTCTTTTAATTGCTTCAGAAATTATATTCTAGATAGTTACATTACTGGAAGATTTCCTCTTTTTCTGCAATGAACAGGAACTCCTAGTGATGCTCTGTTGTTTCTAGCAGATTACAGAAGTAAGCAGTAGGAAGGAGAATACTTATTCCATACACTATTAGATCAGACTGTGGGTGAATGTTCTATTGCAGTTCTTGTTAAGCAATCCTGCAGACATATTTGGGTATTTATTTATTGACACACATTACATTAGTGTGTTCACTGAGAGCTTTGGACCAAGGATGATTGGTTCTGTAGTCCTTAACAATTTTTCAGAAGCAACTATGCAAACTCTTCATTTAAAGGTATCCTCTAAGACAAAAAGAGATTGCAGCCAAGGTCACCATGGCTCATAGTACACTCATGGAAATAGTGGATAACCATGGCTTGTTTCACTGTCCTCTGCTGTGATGCTGCTAACAGCAGCAATGCCCACCTTGGCAGCCAGGGAAACATTACTCTCACAACCATCAGGCAAAGGCAAGCTGTAGAGGTAGAAGCTTTTTCCTTCTCACCTGACTGAGAATATGGGCAGAAAGGCCAATGGTACTTTGAAGGAGCCTAGCTTTATCCAGCAGTTCCTAGTTATTCCTTCTGTTGTTCTTACTCATTCCATCACTTCTCATGTTCTACCTCCAAATTCAGAATTTCCCTTTCCTCTGAACTTGCAAAACCAAAACAAGACAAGGACTGGCTTCATGGGAACTGCCTGTTCGTGTGCTGGACCCATCCTTAACACTTGTCCAAGTGCTTCAGGAATGCAGCAAGAACACTTACCCGAACACCCAGCACTGAGTTCCCACCCTCTTGCACTGTGTGTCTGTGAGGTAAGCATAGTATTGCCTGAGAAGGGAAGAAAGAAAATTCTTCAGTGAAGCTGAAAGTCCCCAGAATATTTACATTTAGAAAAAAGTCTTTGTGCTACAGATGTATCTATAGTGAAAATGAAGTGTTGATGGTTAAATTCACATGCAATCATTCTGGATGTCTACCAGATGGCTTCAATTCTAGTAGGACAGATTATCACATATATCAAATAGCTTGAGACAACACAGAAAACAATCCTGAGAGCAAGGGCTGGGAAAGTACCCAAACTAGTAGACTAGCAACATTTGTCTTCTGCCTCTCCACTGAGTCTCCAACTCTTATAGGCAAACTGCAACAGTTTCAAAAGAATTAGAGAATCCCTCATTTTTTTCCTCAGTTTGTCTTTTATTTATTAACTGCATTTTCTTGAGAAATGTGGGTTTGAATCTTGAAAGAATATGGCTATTCCATATCCTGCTTGAATGGTCTAACCACTGGCATATTTTCCTCTCAAGAAGAGTAGAATTTTTCACTATTCTGAAAACAGTATGGAGACAATTCTGCTCTGCTCTCTATGCTCCAGAAATTTAAGAGTTTAGAGAGGGGAATTCCAAAGAAGTGGAATCAAAGTTCCCGTTCTCAGTTTCTCATTTCCACTGACAGATGGAGAAGACAAATGTTATTACTCCAACAATACAAGGACTGCTAAAGAATAAAGACTTCTACCGGTGTGCAAGTGCTACAAAGAAAAAAAAAACATACAAATTCATCTATACAAGAGCTCACAGGGTGTTTCAGGTGATTTAATTAATAGTGTAAAATCACTGCACATAACTTCAGACAGTATTTGAGGAAAAAAAACAATTCATGGCTGCCATTTAACTGTCCAAGGTAACATCACTTTGGACATGAACAGGGAATTCTCTGCTTCTGCATTCTGTCTACCTCCAACTATGGAATGGGGAAAAAAAAGGAAAATTAAGGGACTTTGCTAACAAGGTATAATGGCATTGCATGACCGAAAGCAGATCCATGCTCCTATACAGCTGTTAATGCTGCATATATACTGTTCTGTTCTCACAATAAGCTACTGCTCAATCACAATCAGGAGCTGTTAGAAAAACCAACAGCTCTGTTTTTCCTCATCTACACTTCTGGGAGCACCTGACTCATTAACTTGAATACTTTCATATGAAGTCCTCAAGAATAACATAGGCAGCTAACTCACAAAACAGGGAGATACTACACAAACAGGAGAAGGAACAGACTGGCTCTGCATCCCTATGGCAACACAGTTGTTATGTACATTTTACCTCATTAGTTTATTTGTCAGGAAATACATTTTATTGACAAGAGATGATTATTTTGCATTTCATGGTGGCAAAATCATACATTTTGTGAAATGTGTCATACTTATTCACAAACTATATGTAGTTCTTGGATGCCTAGAAGTTAAGCTACTTTAAACTGAAGAAAAATACTGAAGCAAAAAAATTACCTTACAGTGGGTGCTGTAATGATTCCTATGAAGAGAATTCTCCCCCAGCTTAAAGGGTGGCTTGCTTGGAACACAAAGATATGTTTCAAAAAGAATGTGTTCAACTCAGTTAGCTAGATCGAAAAAAAAGCTAGTTAATAGTGTTCAACTTATATAACTCCTAATGAGTTAGTACAGAAAATGTGCAAAGATTAATATGGAAACTAAAACATAAGGAATTCCTGCTTTGTCTTTTGCTAGGACAAGCAAGTAATATACTACTACAACAAAAAATTCTCCCCTAGAAACTTCTATGAAAGTATTTGCTCTCTTTCCCAAAACTTATTAAGGGACCAGACACTAATTCACTCTGTAGAGGTCTTCTCATAGCTTGCATATTCTAAATCAAGTACAAATGACCAAGGCAATTTTGAGAGAGAAACAGAAGAGATCATATATTTTAAAAAACCCAAACAAACCTCAAACAACTAGAGCAAATATTTTTGTTTTTCCTTTAAAATACTAAATTAATACATTTTTAAAAAATCACAAAAGTTTTAGTTTTAAGTTTTTAAAGCAATTGTGGCACATTATAGAGTCTTGCTGGATCAGTGACAGTATTATGAGTATCACTGATCCATTTAACAGTCAATGGGAAAGGAAAAAAAAATCAGAAAAATGCAAAGCAAAACAAACAAACAAACCCCCCCCACACAAACCAAACAAACAATCCCCAGCCACATCAACACAACAAAACCAAAATAAATTAAAATTCCACCACCACCCCACTGTCTAGCAGTTTTTAAATCTGTGTCAATTGCAGAAAGTCAGTGTCGCAATCTGTAACATTTGGCTTTTCCCACAGATTCTGTAATTACACTCCTGAACTACCACTGAAAGTGCCCTGTCCAATTCTACATTATTAATTCATTTAACTGCGTACTTCAGTAACAGACACACATTCCATCAGAGTGTGGATTTTCAGTCCAACATAGCCAACAAGTAACTGAGCTGATGGCAGCTTTGATTTCACAGAATTTATTTCTTACCTGCCATATAATCATGAAAAGGTAGACTCCAGCCACTCTCTGAAAGGAAGACTTTGGGTCAAACCAGCGGACATAGGTCCAGCTGGCCGGGGTGAATTGTAATACAGCTCTTTTGATTTTCCCTGTGGTTGTGTGAATGTCCCTGGGAAAAAATAATGGCTGGAGTAAATACAAGGAATATGCCAGAAGGAAAAAACAAAAAAGCAACAGCCCTGTTACTGATGTTTCTGAGGAACAATCACATTTTTTTGGTCAACAGCAGAAATCTTCTCAGACACAACTATGTACCAGGCAAGGGGGAATTCAGAAAAATAATATATTAAGCATTTCAGTTAAGGTGTGTATTCTGCTATAAAAGTCCACACCTCTATCCTCAGTCAATAACTCAGTAACTAACTACAAAACACATTTATCATTCTCTTCACAGAGAAACGAGGACAGCAATTCTGCAACTTCCTTGGAAAATCCAGTGGTTATTTCTTCCTACTTTATGTTGCCACTGCTCTTACCCCAAACACTCCTTGTTCTAGAGCTCACTGACATCAATCCTTCCAGAATCTGTCAGATTCATTATTCATTACTGGTATCAGGGACTGGCTCCACAGGTTTAATAATACTACACCTCCAACACATGCAAGCCCTGCTGTTCTAATAGCAGATTTAAGTGGACCTCCTGGAGAGATGTGATAACACTGTTGAAAGCTAGAAAGCATTTAAATTCCAGTTTGAAAGGGAATTTTCATGCAGATTCATCCAACGTGTTACTGATTCTTGCTTTTGATAATATTAATTCAGATGAGCAACAGCATCCAAAGGACACAGAATCTAGGAAAAACTCAGAGCTTCCTCATCTGAAGGAAGACTAGCAGGACTAGAAGCCAGTTTTCACCCTGTTATTTCTCTGGCCCTTCTTGACCAAAAAAAAAAAAAAAACCCCAAAAAAATCCCAAAACCCTCAGATTTGATATTTCCAATATTTGTGTTCTTCTAGGCTGGAGAGAGCTTAGATTAGGGAGAATCTTCTAAACTTTAAGATCTGTATTTATTAAATTAAAAAAAAGAAGAAAATTAAACTCAAAGGGCACAGGCAAAAGTTTCTCATTCTCATGAAACAGCACCTTCACGTTAAAGGTCAGAAACAGCTACTCATGCATTTAAAAGAACATGAGGAAAAATTATTCCACAAAGACAGTAAAGACTAGTTGTGCCATAGATAGTCTGCTGTTTAAACTTTCAGTGAACTCTCTAAAAACAGAAGGACCATCAACTCTGATAGAAATGCAGGAAAACTGAATTCAGACTAAAGGCTGGATGGTTCTTAGAGTAATTAACAAATCTGTGAGTAAAAAAAGAAAATAATACAGCAATTCACACAAGGTACAAATTTGGAAGTCACAATCTAAGTTACTTTTCCATCTCTCAAGGCAATTCACTGCATTTGACACTGTTTCATCTACACCATTGGTAATGTGCAGATAACCATGCTTGCTACCAGCTAGCAGAGAAGAAGTCAGGAGAGGGGCAAAAAGCTATGGAAGAAACCACACCTGGACAGCTAGGAGCTGACATACTAGGCCATAAGCTGCTGCCCTTTTACACAGCAAATGCCTCTTTATTTTACAATTACTCCATTTATTTCAGAAGGTCAGCAATGAGGTAAGGCAATTCACAGCACAGGTACCACCAGCCCCATGCCCCTATTGCAATTACAACTAGTGCTGACAGACTGCCACGCTAATGCATCACCAAAGTGAGCCCAAATCTAGTTAAAAAATGTACGATGAGAAAACCATCACAATTTTTTTTTGCTCCCTGACTTCCTCAAAGTTTTATACAAAATAAACTGAAAATGCAAGTAGCTTTACTATTTTGTATTGTCCATTGGCATCAGTGCTTGTAACTTAAAATTGTAAAGGAAAATCATATATTACGGTCGCATTTACAAACACATGCTGTACAGGAACATTATTATGACATTAATATTTAACATTGAAAATAAAATTACAGCATTGTTAGCACAGGCAGATTCCATGCTATTTTTATACATGCAAAACAATGTTTATCAAGCTTTAATTTAGACCTACTTGAAGCTTGCCCAGTGATAGGTCCTCATCTCCAAGAAACGACAAACTACCATGCCCAACCAGATGCCACCCCCGTTACAAAGCAGGATGTCCAAAATGACTTGATCCCACCAGCATTCAGCAAAATTAGGCAGAAGGTGCATGAAGAAGAGCTATAGAATACAGCAAAAAGATTCTGGGTGAGGAACAGCACAGAATTCATATAAATTCACTTTTAATGTACACATTCAAAAATCAGCTTTCAGTACATGGCATACTACAAGGGCATGAGCCACAGCCACTGAAATTTGATGGACATCCTTCCATTAACGTCAGAAGGCCTTGAACAGAACCACACAAGACATCAGAAGTTTCTTTCTCACTGTTTCCTGTTGAGGCTATGCTGTATATAGGGATATCATGCAGCTGTTGACCTCTCAAAGATGATACACAATACATTAATGTAATAAGAAATGTATGAAACAAGCAGAACTACCGCGTTTCTTGGAGGAGATAAGGTGGTTTGTGCTTTAAAAAATAAAATTAGATAAGAGAATCTTTGTTTCATTTTTGCTAAATAGTTTTAACTAGTACATTTTCTAAACCAGCAGAAAGATGCAGCAAGTAAAATGGATGCATTTGTAAAAGCTGTCCGTACTAAAGCTTGGTGGTGTTCAGGACATAGGACTTCTTTATGTTCAAAACTCTATTTTCAGGAAATTTAGTGACTGTAAAAAAATTAAGAGTTCAACAACATTTCAGACATTATTTCAGCAAGCTTTGCTGCTATACTTGATACAGAACGACTCAAGAAGTTAAGAGGATATTCCACTCTACTGATGCAGTGAGGGGAACAACTGGTCAGAGTTAAGGCAAGATATAAACATATTTTACCAAGAGCTAGAAACTGATTCTCTGCCTCTCTTTCTCCTTTAAGAAAAATAATTTTATTATCTTAGTCTATGAGAAAAATCACTGCAATCCAAAAAATAGACTGGAAAAGTTACCTATTGAGAGGAAATCAAGACAGCCATGTGTTAAGCAGTCCCTCTACAATACTCAAGGAGATAATTAACAAAACACATAGAAAATTAAAGAATGTACCTTCACAAAAAAAAGTGCAATTCTTGTCAGTTAATGTATGTACATTGTGGCTGTGGAAGATTATTGGTATGATTTTGTAATAAAGTATATTTTGTTCAGAGATGTAAGCATAAAGTACTAAAAAATGTCAGATTTGAGTAAAAGAACAAGAAGAATGTTTTCTGTATACAACAGGAGCAAATGCTGGCTCATTTGTAGTACATTACAGTGACTAATACTGGCAATGACAACTCCTGTGAAAACTCTTGCAAAAGTGTATCAAAACCACTTGTTTTTCTTTGATGAGGCTATGTGAATTTCAGCCTTTACAAAAAAAAAGAAAATGTGAGTTTCTCTTCAGGACCCAAGTGATACAGTGTTGTTCATTATCCTGCTGAAGTTTCCCTTTCATATTTTTAATTAATTTAGCCTGAGAGGGGCAATAGCCTACAAATGTCAATCAGATCTAGGCAAAGACGCCAGAAGTTACAGATAATGAAGCAGCAAAACCCAGAGCACAGGTGTTAGCCTGACAGCCTCTAAGGTTCTCTAGCTGCTTTCTCACAATGAGAGACCAAGGTCTGCCTTCTTCCCAACTTTAATCCAACAGTATGGAGCATGAGCCAAGTTTCCCATTTCAGACCAAGGAGTTGGCTGAAATCCATGAATGCTAATAGGAAATACTCAACTAAATCCCTATCTAACTGCCCTGATAACTTCTGGAGGTTTCTAATTACTCTCCTGAATTATCTAATTTATCAAAAATCCATTTGAGTGGTGATAACGTATCTGTGTTTTGAACCTTGTCCAACACATTATCTGTTCCAATAATCTGCCCTCCAACAAGGGAAATCCTAGACACCTGATGCTGTGTCAAATTGAAGATGAGGGTTGTGTGATGAACAATAAGAGCATGAGTGAAACAAATCCAAATACCTTATTTTCCAGAGGGAAAAAATTAGTACAATAACTAGCTGAGGTGTTTTCTGTGAATGGGTACTTGTGAAATTCCAATCTTCAGCAATTTCAAAATCACTTAGAAAACACAGTATCCTTCAATGCCACAGAACAAAAACATGTTTTGAAGAGGAACTCACAGCACCAGGATTTTCAAATCCGAAAGTTTAATTTTAGATGTATAAATCCTTATCTATCTTTCTAAATTACAAATGCTTTGTCAGATAAGCCAAGCATTCTCAAGACAGCAAGCTTTACAGAAAACTGATTTTAAAGACTAGGTTCAGGTGTTTACATCAAGAAGACACCTCACCATTTCACTTGTACATTATGCATAACTATACACAATGTATGATACTGCTGTTTGTGAGGTACAGGGATCAAAAGAGTAGATCACAGATATTGCAAGGTGAAAAAGGAGAACAGTTGCTCTGAATCAGGAAATATGTGAAGTAGAAAAAGCAGCATGATCCCCATAACAGCAGAAAATAAATTATGAATGGCACAAATAGGCTGACCTAGACTTTCTTTCTATTCAAGCAGTAATAAATCACTTACCTAAAACTCAGCCTGCTGTTGTCTGCTCATTCAGCTGCATCAATTACTCAGCATCTGGTTTATAAGACTTAAAATGTAAATCTACACTGAGAAGTAGAGAGCCATCCTTCTAGTAACATTCATTCTTCCCCCAAGAACACTTCACATCTCTTACCTTTGCTGATAATTAAGATAAAAGTGGCCTACCTCAGTGAGCTCCCAGGTGATGCTAATAGTCCAGCACAGCCCATAGCTGCGGATCAGCAAAGCCTTCATAGCCCAGCCCCAGAAATGTCCAAAAGCAAATATATCAAAGTGGCTGAGGATTCTCTCCCAGGTGATAACATGACAGTTCACTGCATACTCCTGTAATGAAAAGAAAAAAAAAAACCCAGAACAAAATTACTCCATCAACACACAACTTCAGAAAGAAGAAACATCTTTCCATCCAGTGCATTAAGCCTGGAATTATAAGGGTATTAAAATTAGCATTATTTCATTTTCTTATCCTTCTAAACTGTGGCAGAAATCTTCCAGTATTAAGACTCAGTGCCATCACAGTACAGCTGTAATTTAAAGGGAAATAGAATGGTGCCTGAAGAAGCATGTATTTCCTAAATGACAGAGAAGCAACAAAAACAGTAACATCCATAACAATAAAAACAGCAAACAATACTCTAGAAAATACTTATTTGCCTTTCTTTGGAGTCTTGATTTGAAATAACCACTTTTCCCCACATTCATGCTGTCTGGTATTCAGATGTGGCTCATTAGTGGCTAATCCTCCTCAGTTTCTGATGTAATGTTACTCACATCAATGTTTACTTGAGTATCTTTTGTGTCATATTTTCCTCATGAAAGCAATTTCCCAGAACCCATTCATATTGAGAACGTTCTGTCACAGGCTTAGATTGAAAAAAAATTTAGAGGAAGATCAAAGGGAGCTTGCAAACATTTCTTCACATATGAGCAGCAGATTCCTTAAGAATACTAATTAATATTCTAGTCACCAATGACAAAGGAGCTGGATTCTCATAACGTCGTACGGCAAGTGCTAGAAATCACCGGCCAACAAGAAAAAAAATAATACGCCATCAGGAGGCTGCAACTGAAGAGTTTTGTCTCGTCACTGGGCACAAACTGAACTATTCCTAACAGGAAACACACATTTTAAAAAATCTCTGCTCTTCAATCCCCCTAAAATACACATTGCCACCTGCAGGTGACAACACAGCACTGCTCAGTGCTGTTGAATCAAGAATTCTCTTTCAGGCCAGAACTATTTCTAATCCTGCACAAATGAACACTAATCAAGTTGAAAAGGAGATGGCAGAGAAAGATTTAAATCTTGGCCACCACAAAGAGAAGAACGCACAATTTCATATAAATCCATCTATCAGCAGGCAGCTAAGTCCCACTGTGGGATGACAGGAGTTGTGTACCTACACAACTGGTTACTGTAAGTAACCCTTACTGCTGGGGCTTTCTTGTGCATGCCTGTGCTGCTGGTCAGAGAAAGGTGCACCACCTGTTCTAAGGATGGTAAACCTGCAGCTTTAGTGCACCAAGAGAACTGAAACTGGCTCCTTTGCTTTGAGAAGAACAGAATACACCACAGAAGGTGCAGGCTCCTTGCTACACCACAATATCTATGAAGAATGAACACAATGAGGCTACACCAAAAGTAAGGTTTTTTCCATAGCTCTTGCTTTTTTGCTTTTATTTTTACTGGGTCTTTTTCCTCTCTATCTCATTTTTCCAAGCTGCAGTTCTGCCAGCCGTACAGTGAAATGTGTTAAACTTTTTTTCATATCCAAGCAACTTTGCTAGCCCTGTGCAAGCGACCAAGCTGCACCCTTCATTACAGCTGCACTTTAAAATTTACTCCAACTTTAAATGACAATATCTGTATTGCAAAGCAGACCAGGGCGAGTTTCCACTGACTGCTGCAGTCAAGCCATCTGTTGTACTGTGGTTCTGTGCCAGTAGTAATACTAGTCCTTCCCCAGTCAGAATCTATTTCTAATTTAAATGACAGGAGAGCCAGGTGAATCCAACAAACCAACAGACTCCTTGTCTCAGCACCCTTTTGTTGCTCAGCAACACCACTGATGCTGGGGCTCCATTTAGCAGTATGTCCTACCCCTATCCTAAAGGCAGGCTGCCCTTGCCTCTCCACCAGCACAGGAGGTTCCTTGCAGAACCCAAAGTCACAGCCCTAGAGCTGCACAGCACACACTGCTGACAGGCTAAGGTGCAATACCTGAAGCATGCAGTTTTCCAGGCAAGGAGCCTGCACGCAGCCCTCACTATCAATCACCTAACATGAGCTTACTGCACTGTAAAGATGGCAATCTTTTACTCCCCCATGTGCTACAGGGCATGAGTTTGCAGCCACTGCTGATGAGGTGCTGTGCAATGGTTTGCATAAGCACTAAATTGCCAGGTGTGAAAGACAACCGGTCAATTTCCCTACTCATGAGGCATGAGCCCTATAAAAGCACCTAGTATACAACAGGGGACCATGGTGGACAGGTGCACAAACCCAAGGTCAAGGGAGAATGTTGGTCAGGTGGTGAGGAGTAATTTGATGGGATAGTGAGGACGGCAAGATTGGCAACTCTTGTCTCCCCATGTAGCCTCCTTCTTGGTGCCCAGCTGCTCACACAGTGTTCTGCTTGCCTCTCTGCATAACTCACACCCTTCTCCCAGGCCTCCTTTTATAAGCTCAGCTCTCTGTGTTTGTGTCCCTGCCTGAAGGGGAATGTTCTCTGTATGGAAAATTCTTTGCAAGCTGCTCAGTAAGCAGAAGAACAAGCCTGGCTTTTTATGCCACTCCAGGTTATGGTCTATGGAAATAATTTTCCAATGGTAACAGCATCAGTGCTCAGTTGCTGACTGATTGGAAAGGAGCAGGGTCCTGCAGTTGCCATACAAACCTGTACTCCACAAGCTCCATAGCATGACAGTAATGTACTAGGCTCAGAGCAACAAGATGAGACCAAAGTTCTTTGAGTGCAGCACTGTGGCATCAAAAACCCTAATCTGGGACACACACCATACAGGCTTAATTTAGATACTATCTTGCTAAGTCTATTTTTAGTATCCACACTCATATCTATTACCAAAGAGAATCCAAAGCTACCCCACTGCAAACATATATCATATTCCAAATCGCACACTCATCCAAACACCTACATTAGAAAAAAAAAATATACTGAGAAGACTGTTTTTCACACCCGCTGATTTCAATGTAAATAAATTGTCATTGACACAAAGGACTTCTTGACTCTGTCAAGTATAGGCACAAACTTGCACTGCTCATGCCAACAAATTCAGATTTATCCATTCCCACTCATATAAAACATGCCTAAAGTACGTACAATAAAGTGCCATGGATACATACCATAATATCTGCTTCCCTCGTGGCATAGCGAAGATTAGGGTCCAGCCAGTACATCACTGCTTTTACCTGCTCAAAGTTGAGGAAGAGCACGAACACCAGGAACAGAAAATAGAGCACACTGAGACCTGCAAAAAGACTGAGTTTTAAAATCATGCTCACTCACAAAACTGCTTGGAACACAGAGTCCAAGTGTGTTTTCAAACAGTTGTTTTACAAATTAATTTCTATATGCAGCAGCTACATACAGAAGAGCTGAAGAGGCACCAGTCAGATGGCAATGTCTGAGCACTCAGCCCTCCTGTGACAAGTGATACAATACATGCTCAACTTCATGAACCCAATCCAAACAAAATCAGTCTAATCAATTTAGACATGTGTAGTACAAGGCTGTGATCAGGAATCTCCTTAGTAAGAGATACATTTGGATCCAGGATTGCATTAGCTCTGTCCCTTTGCTTTAAGCATTATTGGTCTCACTAATGCAAGTCCCTAAGCCTTTACACAGATTTCAACATAAAGATCAATTTAATAATGACACCTGGCAATTCTGAGCTGTGCTGGTAATAAAGAGTAATTGTAAACTAATGCATGTCTGAGTTATTTTTGTGAGCTGGAAAATTTGCTGCTTGAACCTTTTAAAGATAAATATGATTATTTATTTTCACACCACTATAAATTATGAATCACAATTGCATTTAGGAGTACCATTTCTCTACTCCAGTATGAATAAGGATTTTTTTTAAGAAAGAAAAACTTATTAGAAGTTGAGTCCTAGGTGTAGTTCTGTGGGTAGATGAAGCTTTTGTTGGGACCATACCTTACATTATTCACAAGCTCACAGACATCCAAGACCACATTTGGAGGAGGCATACAAACACTATTTCCATGGCCTCAAATTTACTTGTATCCTGCAGCAATGTCATGGAAGGCAGAAAGATTAACGTGAATAAACTCAGGATCTGCCATTCAAAATAAACTGCAGCAATTCTAAAAAGGCCTTTTAAACTATAACCAGGACTCACATGCTGATAGCCCTCAGTGTACACCAGAAAGCAGCTTTTGTTCAGAGACACACACATGCACAGGAAGTATGTATATGGTCCTGTGCAGTCCCTCCCAGAAACACGGGCAACAGATGTCACCCTGCTAAAGGAAGCGCAGCCTGCAGGCCAGGGTGCATCTGGAAATGTTGAGGACACACCAGTCCTATCCTTCATCCACCAAAGGGGTCTGAGAACTGAAACACAGCTAAATGAGCCACACCAGAAGAAGCAGCATTACACAGGAAAAAATGTTGCTCCTAATTTTGCATGCAGCCTTTTCCCAAAAGAACAGGGGTCAAGCCCTGACAGCATCAACACTGAGAATGACCTTTCACTCTATACATGGTGAAACTTGAAATGAGCAGTAGGACCTGTGTTTCCCAAACTTCCCAAGAAACAGGCTTGTTTAATGAGTACTGTCTAATCAGCAGTATCCTCTCAATGTCAACAGATGAGTAATCAGCTACTTTGGGAACCTACTTATTTTTAGATATAACGTGGTAGGAGATAGAAACATTCAGTCTGCCTAAAAAATAATCAAATGTGCAGTCTAGAATATGCTCTGTGAACCCTGAATTATTTGAAAATAAAATTTCTCATGATTTTGCTGTGTAATTCAGATGTTTAAGGAGCAGGATTTCACTTGTTAGTTTTGTAGCTAACAGAATTATTTTTCAAACTACGAATGCAACTGATATTTACAGGTACTTTTAATGAAATAAGTTAAGAATATGAATATATACAGGTCAAGAATATTAATAAATGCCAACCTATGCAATGATACAATTTAATAAACATATAAAGTAAAATCTTATTTTGCCAATAATGAAAAGAAACCAACTACTCAACTGTGTTTAGAAGTCAGTATATGCAGTAGCTGGGGTTGGAAGAGCTGACAGATGAAAAGGTGCGGGGGAAGGAGATTGGGAAGCACAAAACAGGATTAAAACAGAGTATCAGAATGAATGATCCCTTTTTTGTGATTTAATTTACACCATCCTGACATAGAGTTACTACAAAAATATTCCCAAACATAATTAAGAATAGATTATAAGCAACTGCTCAGGAGTAGGAGCAAAGTAACATTCACACAAGTTTGATGCACAATTATGGTTCATGACAATTCCATTCATCAGAAAGTTAAAAAGGTAGATCCTGCAAAATCAATGCAAAAGTTGGAAACACAAACTTACCAAAAACCATCCTCCACAGAGCAGGGTGAGGACGTGTAAAGGGTCCTATAGACAGCAAACAAAAAGCTTATTAGGAGACAGTCAGTAAAAACCACAAAACTTATTTTTGAGTGTATCGCATATAACTACTTGGCATGAGCATGGATCAGTTATTCATCAAACTATGTAATACACCTGAAAGCTGGAACTCTATGCTGTTTAAAAAAAAAAGAAAAAAGTAACAGCAGATTTTAGAGTGGAAAAAGGAGACTGCCAGTTGGTAACATGAAGACAATTTTTCACTCTTTTTATGGAGTCATGTCCAGAACAGCAGCATGCTGTTTGTTCAGCAGACACCACATTTCGGGTGTCACTGTCACTGTAAGGATGTCCTGACCTGGTTTCCAGACTGCAGCTTACTCCCAATCAAGACATCCCACACAAATTTGTCTGTACTAACAAAGAAACATGGTGCTTAGTCTTCAGACCAACAAGAAATGTTACCCAACAGGCCTCCTGAAATTTCCAAACTGAGCATCATACATAGCTGACAAGAAGGAAGTCACCTATCCTCTTTATTGGTGTCAAAGTATTTACTTTAGAGCCAGGGATGAAACTGATTTATGAGACTAAAAACCTCTCAGCCAATGTGAACAGCAGAGAAGGTAAATCTGGTGAAACTGGAAGACATCTAAAGATGAATCATACATTTAGGTAGCAAGAAGTGGCTCAACAAATATTTTCAGCACACACTGCAGACCAGTCTTTCACCACTGTATGCATAAAGCTCTTTTTTGCCTGGCATTCAGTTTTTCAGGCAGCACTTTGTGAAAAGTGTGCATATAGGATTTTTAACATATGGGAAAAACACATCCCAATTCTGCAATATAAAGCTGCCCTGAACATGATCACTGTTTTTTCAAGAACATTGCCAACTGTGAAATCGCTTAGACTTGACCCAAGAATCACAATTTTGCTGACAGGAATAAGTAAAAATTAAAAAACCAAAACAGACAAACCAGGTAGAAGCATTTCTTCCACAGAATTAAGTGACACACAAATGTTCTTATACTTTTATACTTTCTGCTCCTCACACAACCTTACCAAAACTTTTGTCCAACTTTAACTTCTACTGAGCAACTGTGGTTTTACATTGTAAATGCAACTTAAACCATTTCTGTCACTATCTTCTGGCAAGGTGTTGTGTCTGACAACTTTTAGAATTACACTTCTGTTGAAACACACTGAGGCAAAGTCCTCCTAAACATTATTTAAGAGTCTGTTAGGATCATTACTTACAATCTGAGCTGCAACTGCACACATGCAAATAGGACACTGATTTTGAGAACTTGATTTCCTTGTTAAATACAGACTATAAATAACAAGCTATATATAACACTTATCTTTGCTCAGTATGACTACAACCCATTTTTAGACTGTTCCTTAATATAAAAGAATTCAAATGAGTAAAGCAAAAATACACTGAAAATTGGTAGTTAAATAAAAGTCAAAGTAAATACAGTGGCAATAAAGAGAAACTCACATTTAAAAAACATGAAGTACAAGCTGTAAAAACCTTACTCACCATTAGGAAAAGCTAGAACACTGATGATTAGAAAGAAGAAAATCACAGAGAGGATACCCCTCCAAATATTATCCTCTGGTACAGAATCATCCCTAAAGAGACAGACAACACAGTATTAAAGTACATTACAAGGATGAAGTCAAAAGGCTCTCAAGCTATATTATTTAAATAAAGAATACATGGAAATTAAATGCAAGAAATATGCATGCCCATTATGTAACAAGTTAAGACAGTAATTGCACTGAACGATTTTCACACTACACTTCTGGGTGTCTCTTTCTTACAAGAGGGTTAAATATTTAGTAAACAGATGCAAGCCATTAGCATTGTTAGAAGTGAGTGCAGAAGCAATGACCAATTTTAACATAAGGTGAAAAAAATCTTCCTGCTTCAATATTTACAGAAACATAATCAAATTACTTTTACACAGCAACTTTTACACCCAGACTAAGACCTCTGGAAGCCTGGATGCTATTCCTAGGTTTCCCTCTGCTGTTTTGGTGCTACTTGCAATACCCTTCACTTCTCTTTGCCTATCCTCAACACCAAATGCCTGAGATGAGGGCAGAAATAATTACAATCAGTCTTTGGAAATAATGAACGTACAGCTTAGAATCTGTAACAGAGACACAGCACAACTTAAAAGACCCAAGGAAAAATATCAACTTGCTTTTAGATCTATTAAGCCAAAGCTCTGAATATAGTATCATGCATTATTTGTGCTACTGTTACATTATAGCCAGAAGAGAGAACTTGAATTCAGTTTGGAATGCCAAGGCAAACTGGACGGACAGAGCCCTTTCTTTTCAGGCAGGTAGAATACGGTAGCAAGATTAACAAAATAATGCTCCCCTAACTTTTCTAACCAGCAGACAGCTTCTGGGATAGTTCAGTAACACAAACAAACAAACTTCAGACTATCGAGTATAAACAGCGAATATTTCATAATCTATCACCCACTACAACTAAACTCAAAGTTTTACTTACTATCTGGGTAGTTAGCAGGTATTTAGGATCAGTTTATTCATTTGAGTACATTTCTTTCTTTATTCACAACACGATAACGAAAGAATTCCCAGCAAATTTTGAAGTATAAAGCTCTTCCTGGAAGAGCACCTGTCACATTTCTGGATGGTTCAGTAAAGAATCCATGACAGCATAAATGCTCTCCACATTAGATACTTGCTGCAGTGAGAAAATATTTCTCACTTAGCCAAATTATTTTTCTTTTCCTCAAAACTGAACCTTAACAGCTTCACAGCAGGCTTTCATCACTGTGAGACATTTAAGCACTGTGTTAGTTTAAATGTCTGGAAGGAAAAAGTGCATTAAACACAAATGGTTTCTCTGCAAGCCTTAGGGACTCCCCACAGCATTTTTTTTAAACCAGCTGAGTTCAGCTTTACCAGTCATTTTCCAGCAGCCATGCTGCACAGGCTGACACTTTATACCAGCTATAAACCCCAAGTCCCAGAGCTGAACTCTGGCTCCCTGGGCAATTCCAAGACCTTATGACACCCAGTGCACTTCCTAGCCAGAGCCTCCGGCTCTGATGCCTCAGACAGCAAAACCATATCCTTCTTTTAACACATGTAAATAACACACTGGAACATTCTGTCACGGCTGCCACCAAGAGGATGAACTTTTTTTTTTTTCTGATAAAACAAATAACTACACTTGCATCACATCAATCCATCACAGCCAACAAAGAAGTGAAAGACATTGCAATCACATCACTTAACTGCTGCACCAGGTGAGATGAAAGGTCCTCACCTTTGCATATCAGGATTCTGAGTATTACTCAGCTTCAGAAAAGCCCTCCTAGTCGTGTTGGCACCACTTCCCCCCAAAATCAACAAAGATGTATGCAGTGTTAAACTGCAATTCATTCCAAGTGAATGGCAAGGCATTTCATTTTGGCTCTAGATACATTTCACAAGGGACAGACACCCAGTCTTCTTGCCAGAAGCAAGTAAGAACAGGTGGGAGCAAGAAACTTGCTGCTGCACACTAGCTGGTATAAGAATTACAGTGTTTACCTGGAAGAACTATTTTGGGGAATGCCAAAGGGAAAGATGCAATCACAACAGGCTGCAGTTGAGAAAATGTACTAAATCATCTCCTCACATAGCCCAAGAATTGTTGATTTTGAAATAGATGCATTCAGGCAGCAAAACCAAGGTTTCTAATGCTTATGTGGGAGGACAGATGAAAATTTTCTCAATTAACCCACTTTATGAAGGCATTTATCAATTCTGTGGCTTTTTAGAGAAGAAATTTCAGAAAAACAAAGTGCATAAAAACTGCATAATCTTTATCCCTCTTCTGTTCTTCTCCAGAGCACTAGATTACAAAAATGTCAACAAGTGAGTTACTACATCCCAAAAAAAAAAAAAAAAGGGGGGGGGGGGATACTCAATTGAGGAAAAAATAGCTAGGACACTACATTGGAATGTGGGAGAGAGGGGAAAAACATCTTCCATAAACTCAGCCAAACCTAAATATACAATAATCCAGTTTAATCAAGCCCATTAATCAAGGGACATGGAAGACAAAAGCCCTACATCCTACAAATCTTACTCCTGCTTCCCTGCAGCTTCATATCAGAAGCCACTAGTCTGTCACCCTTCTCAGTGCTATTGTTGTGTCCCACAAAATTACCCCTCCAGGACTCACTCCTGCTGGTTGTCTCTGGGCTCAGAGAGGGCCACACACCTCTATCTAGGGTGGAAGAGGACAGGGAAAGCTAGAGCCACTCCCCACCTCTGCCCCAAGGCACTGGATGGAAGCAGAGGAGCCTGTGTCTGGCTCATTCAGCAGGAAACAACCAAGGAAGCTACAGCCATTGCCAGAAGCACTAGAAGGATGTGCTTTAAAGAACAGAATACCCTCTATTCCCCACTTTAACACAGAAAAATTAAAACCACATTTCTTTTGGATTACTATTATTATTATCATCATCATACCTGACAAGTTCAGTTTCACCCTTATCTATCAGCTCAAAGACAGTAGCAGCTTCTCTCAGTGATCCTAAGGAGGACTTCATGTTATGCATGGCTTGCTACCCACAAAGGAAAAGCATTTTCTAAGTTTCTCAGAACCCTCCACATAATTCTGACACAAAGCAATTATAGAAGAGACAAGAATTTGAGGAACACAGAATTTC
Organism: Peucedramus taeniatus; assembly: GCA_013400575.1. Taxonomy (NCBI): domain Eukaryota; kingdom Metazoa; phylum Chordata; class Aves; order Passeriformes; family Fringillidae; genus Peucedramus; species Peucedramus taeniatus. The sequence continues at coordinate 387,012 of WBNO01014257.1, forward strand.
CTCTGTCTATGGTGAAGTTCCTGAAAAAATAAATTTTACTTCACAACGTCAGCATGAATCTATGATAGAAAATCCCCCACTCAACAAACTGACCAGGAGAGCTACGGAACAACTGACAGCACAGGGGAAGCAAGGAACCACTTGTGACACCTTACAGGGAAATCTACAGCGCCTTGTGCCCAGGAAGAGGGAAAACTAACTTAAACATCACCTTATTGCATGAGTCAGTGCAGACTCAATGCAATAAGCTGATAGAAAGGAGCACAGAATGTAAAAGCAAGTGGGAAAGTATCTCCTCTTCCTCAGTTTCTCAAAGAGTGTATATGGTTTGGATAGTGTCCCAAATGAGGCCCAGAGGCAGCACTCTGATATCACTCAGGAGATCCATGAAACTCCTACAACAGTTGAAAAAAGCAAAAGGAGGAGAGGGGAGAAAGTAAAACCAGAGTACCCTCTACAACCTGAGGAGAGGAGAAACAGAGAAGAGTTAAAGAGAAACCAACTGGTATTTAAACACAGGAAGTGAGGCAGAGATAGAGGGAAGAAAATGAAACTGAAGAAGTCAGTTAGAAAGACAGCAAAACAAATGGAAAGACAAACCAGCAATCCTCTTGGAAAAATGCAAACAAACATCCCAGAAGTGAAGCAATTTTATTTGGGCCTAGAAGACTCCAAAGTGCTAAAATTGCTTCTTAGCTCATCCTCTGCTTGAAAGAATTAATGGCAAAATTCCTTCCCCAAATGTAAGCAATGCATTAATCCTTCAGAATGACATTGTGATGGGAATTTCTTAGTGACTCAGAAGTTTGACCTAAATTAGCCCTCCAGGGAGAAAAGTGATCAGGCTAGGAGATGAGGAGTTCATGTAGCAAAAAGGTCTGTAATTAAACATTGTAGCAGAGCACAGAAATACGTCTCTGATTTTGGAGTTAAGAAGGGATCCAAGTAGAAGAAGGGATGCGCTCACCAAAAGTATCTCCCTTGAGGTCATACACTTGTTGAAACTAGAAAAGGCACACCTCAGACCATCTGCAGTTACACTATTTTACTTTTCCTTATGCTCCTGTCTCAACTCAAACCAGGCTTGGCCATTATTTCACAGCTGATGAAAACTATACATTTGGATGCTTAGAATAAAACGAGATTACACACTGAACTGTGTGTCAGGCTTAGTGACAAATAATAATTTTCCTACATCAAATGGAGAGCTGCCATGAATTAATGTTTTAAGGTCACTTTCAAGGGGGAGAGGGGGAATTCACCACCATCAGAGTTTTAAGCCACAAGACCGTGATTGTGTACACACAATGCCACAAAAGTTTAAATGAGCCTAAAACACACTGCACTACCTAGCCAAAACCTCTCAGGAATCACTGCCTACATACTACACAATTTAGTCCACAGCAGAATTATGCAATCATCTTCACATCCAGCAGGAGGCAATAAAAAGCATACACAACTTCAAAAACCATGCAAGATACCCCTCAGACTACAATGCTATACCCTTTGTTTTCAAGCAAGGTTCCCGAAAAACCTGTCCGTTCCTAGCAGTATCGCCATGAATGACTGCAGGGGCGATGCCCACAGAGCCCTTCCTGTGGTGCGCAAAGGATGTGGCTAAGCCCATCCATGCCAGGGCCTGAGCCAACCTGAGACTGGCCACAGGCAGTGCGGGGTACAGAAGCGATGCCACAGAACAGTCACTGCCGTCCACTGCACGCTGGGGAAATCATCTCCGTGAGTGATGTCACTGCGGGGCTGCTGGAGAGCCTAATAAAGCCCATTTTTGGCAACTCCTTGAAGCACGCATTTTAGTAGAGACTTTAGCAGAGACCTTCAAAACGATTAACAAGTTCCCAGGAAAGGCAGTGGGGATGATAACCGCTCTGGGAAGGAGGGGAGGATGCTCGCTCTCCAGCACGGGCCTGCCGAGCAGGGGGCGCGGGCGCCCAGCGCCGCAGCACCCGCCCGGGGAGCGCACCGCAGGCACGGCCCGGCC
>WBNO01014257.1:389453-446362 GCA_013400575.1 Peucedramus taeniatus
GGGGCGCACACGTGGGCCGGGCCGGGCCGGGCCGTCCGACGCAGGTGAGGTCCCGGTGGGTCCTGCTGCTCCCGGGCCGGGCGGCACTGCCCCTTCTCCCGCAGGCTGCACGCAGCGGCTGCCGGTGTGGGGAGCCCTGCGAGGGGAGGGTGGCGGGCGCGGCCCGACTCAGCCTCCCCGCCCTGTGGAGAGTGTGCTGTGGCGGATTTACGCAGAGGGCCCCGTCCCCCGGGGAGGGTTTAGGTCCCGGCCGGGCTTCCCCCGTGCTTCCAAGGGAACGGCTGTCGTACAGGGCGGCGGGCGGTGGCCTCGGACCCGGCTCCGTTTGTCGCGCGTTTAAAGCCTTAGGGCAGCTAGGTGGTGCTTTGTAGTGCGGGATTGCTGTGACGCCCGGGGGACTCAGGCTCCCGGCTCTACGGCGAGGCAGACAGCGCCTGTGTCACTCCGCAGCCTCTTCTCCCCGTAGGATGCCGTGCTGAGTGGATGGAGGATGGCTGTGTGGGCTCGGCACGTCTCCCGCTGGGGCTGCCTGCTGAGCACGGCCCGTGCTGCTGAGCTTCCTCGGAGGCTGAGGAGTGGCGGCTGCGCCGCTCGGGCCTGCCGTGAGTTGGCCCGTCCGGCTGTGCTGGCCGCTGGGAAGGAGGTTGTTCTGTGCAGGCTGCAGGCACGCAGGCTGGTGTCTGTAGGAAGCTGTTCCCCGCCCGACAGCGCCAAGGACGGATCCTGCTCTTCTCCCGAAAGTAACTTGCCTTCAGTACAACAGGGACAAGCAAAAGCCGAAATATTACCTGATTTGAATGTAAAAATACTGGACAAAGGTAAGAGGCTTTAAGGGGTACTATTTCTCCCAAATCTTCAAATTATGTTTTCAGTATGCTGTGGTTTAACCCCAGCTAGGTTCTCATTTTTTGCCCTGTTTGCCTAAAATATCTATCTGGAATTCCTGACTTTCACTTCTGATTAGCTCTATAGTTAGTTCATATAGATATGGTCGGTGTGGCATGCAAAGAATACCTTAAAAGTGAGATAAAGGTATAATATTTTGGGTAGAAATGTAGGTCTGGAGCTGCTTTTTGAAGCAGTTTTCATAAATCTACCTGTATCTGCTGAGCGTTTGCCTTTCCCTCACAAGTGTGGTGGTACAAACAAATGGGTTCTGGTTTGGGGTTTTTTGGGTGTTTGGTTTTGGTGGTTTTAATTTTTTTTTGGTGGTTTTTTTTTTGGTTAGATTTGGTGTGGTTTTTTGTTTGGTTGGTTTTTTTTTTTTTTTTTTTTTTTTTTTTTTTTTTTTTTTTTTTTTTTTGTGGGNTTGTGGGGTTTGTTTGTTTTTGGTTTTTTTTGGTTTTTGTTTTTTTTGGGGGGGAGGGGTATTTTCTTTCTTTCTTTCTTTTTTTTTTTTTTTATTTTTATTTTGAGCGAGGCCGGGAGATGGCACACCTGAATGGATCCTTGATCCCTCAGACTCCACGGTTTGATGGATCAAGGATGACCAACAGGAGGCAATGGTGTGAAGCCTCCTTAAGCACTGCTCTGATGAGAAATCACCCAACTGTCTTCTGAGGAAAGGACACGAAAGGAGATAAATACAGCAAGGAGATAAATACAGCGGCGCCTTGGTGTTGTTGCCCTGTGGAAATTTACTCACTTTTTTCCCTACTTTTACATCTAAACAAGGATTATGATATTTCTATCCTTTTAAATTACTTTGGGTATGCTGAAGAAACTTGCTCTGAATTATTAAGCAGCTTTGTATGTTCAGATTCTGCTTTGAGCCCAGCCAGCCTGGATTATACAGAGCTTATTATTTGGGGTGGCTCAGACCTGCAATGGAGATTTGTGTGCAAAGCTGGTTCTGAAACAGTGCTGCACCAAAATGATGGGTCAGCCAGCTGGTATGGGGCTGCACCTGCGGTGCAGTTTATCCACATGCCAGATTTTTATCTGCCAGCAGACTGACTGGAGAATGTGTCTGTGTGTAGCATTTTACCCCATTGACAGTCTATACAATGGAATAAGTCTATATAATGGAATAAACATAATTGATAATTTTTGGGGATTTGGTAACTTGAAGTATGATTCCCAGTAGGAAGTATAAGGACCTTAAAGTGGCAATAAAAGACATGCAAGCATCTGGAACTTATTTTAAATTGGTTTGGTCCTCAACGAGTTGAAAAAAAAAACACTTGATATTCCTATAGATTCCTAGAGAGTTCCTGTTCAATGTGTAAATGTTGCTGAAAACATTTTACTGTCCTTTTGTTTCTGAGGCTGTGAGAAAAAGACAAGACCTTCAACAGCTATCAAGCTAGTCTGTGCAGCTCTTCCTGGAGCATTAGGCACATCCTAATTACTTTGGAATCTCTTGTAGTAGAGTTCTGGTGTACCTTTGTTTCTTGACATGGAAAAGTATTACCCTGGTCTGTAGGAAGCCATTATACAAAGGTATAGAGCACAAAAATCCCCTTCCTGAAGAGTTTATAATCAGAGCATCTGATTATCAGTGATCAAACTGATGATTGATGTGGATGCTAGCACCTAGCCTGCAAACAGCAATCTTAATCTTACTGCTGTGAGCTCCTGTCAATGGAAAAACAGATCTGTTTAGAGGGGTTTTTTTAAAGACCCTGAGTTCTTTGACATGAAACACTTAAGGGAAAACAAGCATAATGATGTTCCTTTTGAAACCTTAGTGGTTGGGAAATTATTCCTTTTGCTATTAGAGATGGTGGTAATCAGCTGCCTTTCTGTAATGGATAAGACATAACAGCTTGGCTGGAGTTGGCTATGAAATATATTGAAAGTTGAAACAGCTGCATTTCAGGCATCACATTCAGGAGAGCCACAAGATAGTGGGCTAGTCAGATTATGAAAAATAATCTTTGCAGTAGCCTTTTATCTGGCTGTGATCAGGTAAAATGCATTTGTGAAGACGACAATTCTTTTCCAGAGGGTGATATGATCTGTTGTCTGCAGTGGTCTAGGCAGCAGACTGAAGGCAGGCTTGCTGGGTGCTATTCTCAGATTTGGCCATATGAGTAAAAGTTGATGGGCAGTGACCAGGAGATGGAACAGAGGCAAAAACTGGGAGCAGCGTCTATGTTTTTATGTTTTCAAATAACAGGCTGGTCATTTATCATGTGGCACAGTGTTCCTGCATTTTTGGAAAGGATTTTAAGAGATCTGTATAGCATTTGGTGGGAGCAGCTTTGTCTTTCACAAAATGCATTTATGTCTTCTATATTTGTTTCTCAGACTGGGATGAGATCCCACCTTCCTCTGCTTTGGAAGTGATTTCTGAGGAAGAAGCTGTACAGATCATTGCAGAACCGCTCCTCCCCCTTCAGTCTTCCACACTCCGAGATTATGTTGATCACTCAGAAACTCTTGCAAAACTTGTCCACCTAGGTATGTGTGACTTTGTGTGCTAGGCCTGTGCAGGAGCTTTGGAGATCCTGTAATTTGTGCTTTGCTCTTACCGGTTACCTTGTAAACTTGAAAATGGAAACAGTGACCAATGGTAAAAAGCAGCAGAATGCTGTCCAGAGTAAATGGACAAAAAGAGGGGACTGTGTCACTAGCAATGCCATACTACTGGGAAACAGAGCTGGCTGGTGTTAGTCCCTTAGTGCTGTGGGTGTTAGAAGGAGGCACCTCCCACAGCTTCAAGAAGTGGGGATCACTGTGTAACTTAATTGGCCTTTTTTCTTTTGGGCTAGTTAAGGATACTTTAATTTGCTGCAATTCTCCATCCTTGGAAGGAAGGAAAGAGAGTGGTAGCTATATATAATCTTAGGAGTGAGGCACAGCACACTGGAGAGGCAAGAGGGAAGGGATTGATGAAAACCTTCCTTCTCATCGAAAAACACTTGGACTACAGAGATACCAGAGTTCAAGCTTCCTGACCACCTTGTTGCCCAAACGTGCAAGGAAGATTAGAAAGAGGTTGCAGAAACTAATATTTGAGAGGAGGAATCTGTCCCCATGTAGTAAGAAACTACCCTGTGTGAGTCAGTATATAAAGTCACTTCACTGCAAAATTGTCCTCTTCCCTTTAATAGATTTGGAAATTTCATGCACACATACTTCTGTGCAACAAGAGCAGGTCTCTAAATGTGGCACATACAGGATTCACTGCAAAATGTCTTTCTTCAAAAAATAAACTCAGCAAAAGCTTCTAAAATGACTGCTTATTTTATCTGGAGTCTCTCCACAATATACAAGGTGGTGTAGCCTTGCTGTGTTGAGTAATTAAAGTATGCAAAATCAGTGCAAAAAATTGAGTAGTCCTATAAATTCCAGCATGCCTTTGGGAAACATTTACAGAAAGCAGGGTCTGTGTTTAATTAAAACAACTTCTAATTTTGTTTGTTGTAGGAGTTGACTTATCCCAAGTGGAGAAACGTCAAAAGGCAGGTCAGCTCTTACTGACCTTGGACTTTGAAAAAGATGTAAAAAAAATACTTCTGTTTCTTAAGGATGTGGGTGTAGAAGACAATCAACTGGGACCATTCCTGACCAAAAATCCATACATCCTCGGTGAAGATCTGGAAGACTTAGAAACCAGGTAAGTCTTTCAAGTAGTAGCAGGGTGTTAAGGCCCTTGGCCTGAAGATCTGGTTTCCCAGTTGGTTTAACCTTGTCTGAAGGAACCTGTGCTGCCTGCTGCCTCCTTTCTTACTCAATCCCCGGCTCCGTGTTCTTGTGCCTCCCCATCTGTTGGCACTAACGTGATGGTATCATAAGTCAACGCCTTCATTCACCTGAAAACTGTCTAGTAACAAATTTTACTGCCCATCCCTGTTTCTCTGCCACAGAGGAAACAACTTGCCATCTTAGGCCACTTTCTTTACTTGTGTCAGCTTTCTTTCCAAAATTGCATCCCTGAGGCTTTACATAAATTTGGAGAACAATATTAAACCCTTCAGTCACAATTTGAAACTTCATGAATTCTGCAATCAAAGAAGCAGACCAGATCTCTTCTGTATTGACATCTAATAGCAGCAGGAGGTTTTGGTGACTTTTTTTCCTGTTGTCCAGCTGAAACTCGATATAACACTACAATGAACTAATTTGTGTGTGTGTGTGTTCATTCACACTTGCATGGCCCTAAACTGTTCTTCAGTCCTTAAAATGAGCTTTAATTTATAGTATTATTCCTAATTCAATAGGTTTTTTTCAGAACAACTCATGTGTGTATGTATGTGTACGTTTAATGAACTCAAAACTTCCCAGTACTCCAGAAAAAGTCTGTCGTCTTGGCTCTTGCATGTAGTAACATTTCTGTCTGAAGCAGAAATCTGAAAGTATAGCTATTTAGAAACAGGTACATGAGTAGACTCTAGTATAACATAGGCCTAACTTCTTTTCCCCTCTGTTTTTCTAATCTTGTGTTCAATAAGTGGCCTTTCAGAAACAATATCCAAAAGAATACCTGTGTCATTTTCCAGCAGTAGTTTTGAATCTAGATATCAGACCAGATTGCTTATGCTCTTCTGAAGAGAGGTTCGGGGCTTTTTTTGTGATAAATATCCTCACTCTTCCATGAAGTCAGATGTTATTTTCAGTGACACTCCTGTGGTACTGGCTGGTTAGTGAAGTAGGTGCTAAACAGAGCAATCTGATTTCTTCCTAATTTTCTGCAGCATGATTCTTCTGTAAGTTTGACACTGTGAATGACTTCCTGCAGGCTTTAAAGTAAGTAAGTGTGCTGTAAAGGCTATGAAGTGAGTGTGTCTCACTTCAAAATAGCTGTCTTTTGAAAGCTGAGTATCACCTTTGCATAAACAGTTTGGTGCAGATGGACATGGTATTGGTTACATCACTCTGGAATGTTTTATTGCTATGGATTCCATGTTGCCAGGAAACAAAACACAAATTTCAATAGGTTTGGCATCTGACTTCAGATAAACACTGTAAAAGTCAAAACATTCCATAATTCCTAACAATTTGACAGTTGCAAATCAGTGTCTGTACTGCAGCTGCACCAGATGCTTTGTTTTATGCTGGTGTTAATGATGACTTAAAACTGTTAACATGCTACATAGAACTGCTAAGCCCTGTAGTGGAACGAGGGCTAGCCTCAGTGCCAGCACTCGCAGATGTATCTCAAACTTTGGCCAGGTTGGATAGTTGTGTTCTTTTAATACTCATTTTTCTACAGTCAGGTTACTACAATCTTGCCATCCCTCTTCTAGGTTTCTTGCCTTTTCAGGAAGAAATGCTTCAAGTGTGAATCTTAATGACTTGTTAACAGAAAAGAAGTGGAGTCAGGACAGCCAAAAGACTTGATTTTTTAATCTGCTCATTTAGCTGTTTCTGGGATGCTTGGAAGCTTTGCCAGTTCCATTGTCATTGTCTGGAGCCTAGGGTGCTACCTTCTGTGTTGGGGTAGGTTAGTAATTGGTCCTCTGAAGCTTGTTCTTATATCTTCCATCTGGGAGTTTTTGGCTTGTGATAACCTAATTTATGAGAATTTGTGGAAAGAGGGAAGTTGTAGTGACTGGAAGGTAATTTTATTTTCTTTCTTTCCACAAGACATGGTTTAACAGAAAGCCCATTTTTTGCTGAATACCTGCTTCTGCAGAATATTCTGCAACCCATTTAGTATCTTAATTACTACCAGATAAAGCAATTTTTGTATGCTCTAAGTTGATCTGACTGCAAATACTTCTCATATTGCAATTACTCTCATCTATAACCAGCGGAAACCTCTCCAAATTGTAGTTTAGTTGTTTAGTACATGGTAGTATTGTGTCTCTTTACTTTGTATGCTGTATTTCCCCTCTTCAAGCCTTTTTTTCTGGGAACTGTGGTAATCATCTACTGCAAGTGATACTTGAAATAGGATTTCATTTTCACTGAAATCAACAAAGTTTGGAAAAAGTTTTGATTTGGAAAGAAAGAAAGAAAGCTCTGTTAAATATCAAAACTAGTCAACTCCTCTTGCTTTCTGACAACCAGATGTTTGTTACTCACTTGTTAGACCAGTGAAAATAGGGACCTGTTTGTGGCAAGCACAACTTCAGCTGATGTAGAAATGTCTTTTTCGACAATATCTCTATACACAGCATCATTTTATGATATTTCTACTCCAATGCTATTGGCAAAATGGGAATGTATGAGGTATAGTACTCCCTTCTTTCAGCAGTAGAAATGGAATTCATTAAAATAGCAAAAGGTTGTATATATCTTCTTGTCCATACCCTATTAATGTGTTTGCAATCTAGGAGACAGACTGGTAGTTAACTGTAGGTTAACATAGTTATCTGCTTAAGTACAGCTGGAAGGAATTAAAATCTGTCTTCAGTATTGACATTCTGCTCTGAGGTTTATTTTACTTCTAATTAATTGGAAGGGAGGGTATTTTGCTTTTACGATAACTGCAGATTTCACCCTAATTATTTTTGGCAGGGTTGCATGTTAACGCTAGAACATCTGTCCATTTATAAGATATCACTGAGGAATTTAAGTGATCACTGAATAAATGGAGGCAATATAATTTTCATCACTGGATTTTATTTTGTTTTTGTTCTCTTTCTAGAGTGGCTTACCTAAAATCAAAAAAATTTGGCAAGTCAGAAATTGCTCAGATGGTCTCAAGAGCTCCGTATTTGCTGTTGTTTTCAGTGGAAAGACTGGATAACAGACTGGGTTTCTTCAAAAATGAACTTGGTCTCAGTGTAAAAAAGGTAAAGACTGAAGTCTTCAGGTATTTTGTCAGTGACAGTTATAAGGTCTTGTGATATAAATACTCCAAGTGTTGGGAGGTTATCAGCAAACATTGTGTTATCATCAGTAATGTCCCTAGAGGGTTACAAGAGGGTTACATGGTTTTAACTGTCTATGGAAGTGATATGGACACCTGACATTCAGAGGACCCGAAGTACAGTTTCTGGAGATGACCTGCTACAGGTTATTATCAAATAAGCATGTGTATGTCCAGTTCTATTATTTGAGGTGTGTCAGAAGACTGAGTTATTACTGAAACAGCAAGCAGCTCTTTTAACTTCTGGACAATTACTTGGTACTCTTCATCTCTTTAAGATACTGTAACATAAATTATTTAAAAAAATAGTCTAATCTGTGAATATCTTATCAATATAAATGCCAGATCATATGCTCAGCTCACCAAGAGTGACCTCTGTGTTTGCCCATGAGTCATACCACATTGCGTGCTTAGGGGGTATTCCACAATGTGCTTTGGGATCTTCAGGGCAGGTAGCAGCTGGACTTGCCTGGAGTAAGTGGGCAGTGTTAGTTGTGTCCTGCAGTACTTGGGGATTGCAATGAATGCAGTCATTCCCAGTGGAATCTGGGATTCTTCTGTTAGCTGAACAGTCATAGCTGCTACAGTGTCCTGTTGCTGGCCTTTCCATATTTGAGGTGAGAGATCTCCTCAGAAAAAGGTTTAGTCACCACCTTGTACTCAGGGTGGATTACAAGTAATCAGACACTTCAGGGAATGTGGAGTAATTTCTTGTAGTGCTGTTACACTGGTCTAACCAGATTCAGAAGTGAGCTCTACTGCCACTGAAAAATCCTTTTATAGCCTATGGGTAGTGTTGCTTACTTTTTTAAAAAAGATGGGAAGAAACAGCTTCAGGGCTGAGAGAAATTGGGCACTTGAACATACTTTCTCCTTTTGATGCATGCTTTTATTCCCTCTTCCTGTCTGCTTTACAAATGTATGATTTTTTGTTTTCCAAAAGAACATATTTGAGTAATGTTTTGCATCTTAACATACTGATGTTTCATGCAAATTCATCTTTGGTGTAGAGGTAAAATGAAATACAAAGTGAAATGCAAAAAAAAATGGTTTATATAGGATATTTCTTTCACAGATAAATTTACAAGGAAGCCTTCAGTAAAGCTCTTTAATTTATGTGTTTTTTCTGATTGTAGACAAAGGATCTGGTAATTCGTCTTCCAAGGTTACTGACTGGCAAAATAGAGTCTGTAAAAGAAAATCTTCAGGTGAGTTTATGAATAGTATTAAAGTGCATATAGTTTAAAAGTTGTCAGAAGATAAAATTCCTGTAGGGGGTTGTGTACAGAAAGAATTTAATGAAATAATTTTAGTGATGATATAAAATAACTGTTAAACAATGTATTTTCCTCTATAGCGTGCAAGCTTACTCAATGCATGGAGCATTACCTTATTCTCTCTTCTACTCTGATGTAGTGCCTTCCTGCCAAAAGTTGCTATATGATGACATAAATCATTACCCATTTTTTAATGAGTAGAAAAATACTCAGTCTTTCCCCCCTCTCCTTAATTATTATGGTTTTTTGCTAACTTGGATTGTCTGTAAGTATTTAGGAGCAAGAAATGTGCAGTTGATTATTTTTCTCCTGGCAGGTAACTAGCCTGCCAAAATGTGCATTTGACACCTATTGTCTGATAGCAGATGGTCGTTATTAACAACTGTTGGGTAAATAACTTCAAACCCATGGGGATTCCTTTCCCTTTTGAAAAAGTAACTGTATTGCTTTAATTACTGTGCTGTAAAGCCATCGAGGCCAAACAGCATGATGTAGTGTAACAATTTGTGAAATTCCATTATCCTATAACAAATAACTATAAATCAAAATGTATAATTTTCAGACAGACTCACTGTTCTGAAACTATTAAACACTAGAAATCTTGCAATCTGAAATGTGTGTGTGGTAAGGGAGGAGTCTGGAAAGTTGCAGACTGTTCTAATTAATAGTGCTTTCTTTTTAACACACATTGTTTCCACAGCCTAGGGAGCCATTATTATAATGAATGTGTTTTTGAAATCTTTAGTTCTATGTGACTATCTTGTTTATCTACCAAGAAATACAGTATAGCACCTCTATTTTTAAAATGTGTGAGAGAGGGGAAGGAAGGAAGGATTTTTAGGTCCTCAGTGCTGGAATCTATTAATTCTTAAAAGCTCAAGCTTTTCAGGAGGTTGGATTCAGAAGATTCAGAATCTGTGTTCAGACCTGTATGTCCTAAACTGGTGGTGGGAGAACAGTATTTGAAAAATGAAATTATATACCAACAGTTCAGAAGTGATCAGGTTGTATCCCTCATTCTGAGTGGACTATTATTTAGAAACAAGTACAGTAGCTCATCTTGGTTGTCATAAGATACCAGTCATGGACTAAATGTGCAGAAGGATGACTTAGTCCATCCTCCGAGGGTTTAATCAAGCACAATTAGAGATTCATTGACAGGGTAAAACCTGTCAAAGCTTTCATTACCACTGCCTATTGTGGGAATAATACGTACTTTGTTGAGTATTGCTGAGGCTTATGCAGTAAGGATATTAGCATGTGTGGCCTAGAGAGTTATTGAATATTAAACATGTTTGCTGTCAGACTGAGTGCAGTCAAAGCAACTTACACTTGAGCTCACTGATCATGTTGAGGGAGCTGTTCCATGTCACAGAGTAGAAGATAAAAGCTCACGATTCTTGCCATAATTACCTCTACAGTGGGCCCAGCTTTATCTCTGCAGTGATTTAACATGGGGTCTTAACTCCAGTTGTGTATCTTGATGCAGGAAGTTACCCCTGCCAACTCAGGTCCATGGAAGATACCACTCATGTGCAAATACTTATTTTCATACTAGAATGCTGTATTAGTTGATTGGTATTTTGTGGAGTCCACAAATATTTATAAAGCAGAAAAGTTAAAAGGAGGAGTTGAAAAACCTGATTATAGTTGTTTCTAGAAACAGTTCCTTCTAAGGATTTGGAATTCCTAAGGTAAATTCAAAACTCAGATTCTAAGCCCTTCCCTTCACGTTTGACTAGCAGTTCTGGAAGAGAGTTGCAGTCTTGGCACATCAAACTGGGCAAACAAAATCACCACCTTCTTTCCAGTTGAAGTACCTTAGTTTGATATGAAAGTCTGATTATGTTAACTGGCAAGCACACCCACTTCATGACTGAAAACAAGCTGCTTGTAAGTGTCACTGGAGGATAGAAGAAATTACTGAGTTAACAGACACTCTTGTATGCTGAATTCTTTCTCAACAACTCAATGAATTGCTTGCCATTCTGCACTTTGGGAGGAGTGCTCATGATTTTATTGAAAAAATGTGTTTTGTTTTTCTTTTGGGAAATCATAATTGAAGTCAAGGCAGTCTCTGAAAAAGACATCTTACTTTAGACTTTATTGAACTGTAGAATAAACCGAATACACTACATATTCTACACACCTCTTTCAGGCTCAGCAGTCTTTAAGCTGAAGATTTACATAAATTATACTCCCTATTATAAAAATGTACCTTGGATACATTAGCAAAAGAGGTAACACATTAGCAAAACTAGGCACTAGCTGTTTGATTGCTGTGTTTTACAGAGCTAAACAACTCCACAGGAAGAAAGTCTCTTGACAGCTTGGTATTGAAAATTACAAAGGATTCTTAGGGGAGAATTTTTATGCTTTTAACTGCCATACATATAGAGACGTGTTTTTTTGTTCATATCACAGACAAACTGAAAAATACATAACATTCACAGAAGTTACCTTTATTTTGGGGATATTCTATAAACAAGTTACACTTTAGAACAATAAATAATTTGCATTGTATGACTTGAGAAGAACTGAAGTGGCAGATATTTTTGTGTTTTGCATTCTTGTTGCTGTGTGAAAAAGGATAGAAGAATTTTGCATTAGTTTATTTCAGTGTCACATTACAATAAGCTAAGTTTGCTGTAGCTGACTTGTGAAGATAAAATTGTGCTCTTTTTCAGGTTTGTCAAATTGAACTTGGTTTTCAACGTAATGAAATTCAACAGATAGTGTGTAAAACTCCCAAGATTTTAACTGCAAGTAAAAAGAGACTCAAACAGACATTTGACTACTTACACAACATAATGGGCATTCCCCACCACATGCTTACTCGCTTTCCTCAGGTGAGCTGTTAATCTGGGAATAAATTGTAGGTGCTCTTGTCACAGCCACTTCATTAACGTGCTGAAGGTGGAGCCTTGCTCTATGCAGAACATAAGTGAATTCTTCACCTAGCCTGTGGCTTTTACTCTAATTGGGATAACTTTCATCAGCAATCCAGAAACTATTGAGGATTTCCATGTGGAGCTGCTGCTTATTTTCCCTTAGCACGTGATGTCACTACCCACAGTCTTGTGAATTTTAAGGTTTTCAGCAGAGGTAGTCATGCTCATCTCTTCTCTGTTCATGCAAGAGAGATTACTGCCTTCTAAGGGTTTTGCTTGTCCTGAAATCTTACCTAAGAGACACAAGAAGAGAGATTATGCAGAAGATCTGTTCATTACATGACATTATATATATAAATATAAACATTTCTTTCAAGTTTGTCTACTTAAAAAATAAGCTTTAGAAATTTTAGGATCTGAAAATACAGTGTAAAGGTAAGAGAAGTTCTGTCCATTAGACAATCATTCTCATTGGTCTTCTTATTCCTGCAGCAATTGCTAAAATACCATGGGATTGAAAATAGATTAGTTTCCTGATTACTATTTTAGGTCTTTTTCTACCTCCTCATTACTGCTATTTCCACATAAATTAAAAGCTGAAAGTGTTAGTCACTTCATTCAATGCTGACATGCAGCTGCACTATCTTCTTACACGGTAAAAATTAAAGCAGAAATTACAGTTTCTGAACTGCAGTAATTTTCTTTCTAAAGCAAGTCTAGTAGAGAATCTAAGTGGCTAGAAAGCCAAAATTGCATGGAGAATAAAACTACTCCTCAGGATTTTGATTATCTTGCTATTTAATCTATCTTTACTTAACAAGGATGCTTGCTTTTATGTTCATCTGTGTCACTTTGCTCTCCTGGATCTATAAGTGACCTCAAGTTTTGCTCACTTCTTCTCACTTGTCTTACTGTTGGCTTTATGGTGGTTCACCTCATTACTTTTCTTCCTTTGGTTTGGTAGGGTAAGTGGAGAGTTTCCTCTTTTCCTTCTTGGCACAGTCTCTCCCTCTCTTTCCTGTTCTTCCCTTTCATCCTCAAACTGTGAATTTCAGGATACTGTTAGTGCACATCAGTCTATATATGGCTGGGGCTTTAACTTGTGCCTTCACAAATGCATATTTATCTCCATCTGTACTCACTTTTATCCTGAATTACAGTAATGTTGAAAATAGGAAGTATACAGGATTTTTTTGGTGAAATTCTCTCTGATGTTACAGCTGCTCTTGTAACCATTCTGTCAGCTATCTCCATAAATGGTGATTAAGTGTTTTTTTTTTCTTTTCTCCTGTATTTTGACTGCCTCCTAAAATTCAAGGAAGGAGAGGAGGAACAAGTAGTTTTGTTTTTCCCTCCTTGTTCAAATTAGTTTGCATCCTCATGAAACTCTTCTTCCATCAATGGAGTCTCTTTTTTAGTAAAATCTCTGTTTCCTGTAGCATTCATATTTTCATCATTATCACCTCTATAGCATCTCTATTCAGTTGTACTGCTCAGAAATGAACTTAGATCTTTGCTTCTATGACTTAACTGTGCATCTCATCTTCCCCACTTCCCTCTCATTTTAAATATTCTGCTGATTTCTTTTTTGTTTCCCCTACCAATATTCTCATCTTTGACTGTCTAGATTATTTTTTGTGGCAGATATCTTCAAAGGTAGGCATTGCTGTGCAGCAGAAGACAAATGGTTGTTTTGAACCACCACACAGTGCCTGTTAGCCACATTATGATGACAGGAGTCACATCTACTCACCTTTGTCCTTGCTACTGTGCCAGTTTGTTGTTTGCATTATGTGGCCATGTGGTCACCTCTTCATTTCTTCCTTGTGATAGTGGTCATTCGAATCTGTCTGATGCTACAGGGAAAGTGCTCCCTGTTACTGAATATTTCCACTGTCTTGGCTGTGATTACACAAAAGTAATATAGTTCTTATATAGAAACAACTCTGAAGCACATTAGGCATTTTTTATCACTCCCTGTTTTCTGTTGTGTGTATGTCTGCGTATTATATTGAAGTATTTATTTAGAGCTTAGATAATTTATATATAAATGTAACCTACCTGGTGTTTGACATAAATTAAAGGAAAATAAGCATATTATTTGTTTGCTTCCAAGATCTTCAGTTTGTCTAAAAAAGGCTCTTACTTTCGATGCCTCAGTGTCTGAAATTTAGACAACCTAAAAAATTCTTCCCTTACTTCTTTCTTAGGTTTTCAACTCAAAGCTATTACGAATCAGAGAGAGGCATATGTTTCTTGCATTCTTGGGAAGAGCCCAGTATGACCCAGCACAGCCCAGCTACATCTCCCTGGATCAGCTGGTATCCCTGCCCGATGAGGTGTTTTGTACAGAGATTGCCAAAGCGTCTATGCAGGACTTTGAAAATTTCTTAAAAACACTTTAATTAGTAACACATGTACAAAATTATGGAATTAAGTTACAAAATAAACATACTTTATAAAACTACTTCCCTTTAAGCTCTTAACTTTTTAATTACTGTTTTAAGAAGTCATTGTTTATGAAGCAGGATTTAAAGCCTCACAGTAATGTATAGTAACTTAAAACTGTATTTCAGAAGGGTTGAGCCAATATGTTGATTGCTACTAATGCAAGCCTTGTAATTAATCACTAAATTCAGAGTGGATGATGCAGCACATTAACAGAAAGGTAAACTCAAATTCTTCTTTTTTTCTTTTGATAATAATTTTGGGAGATTGGAAAACTGGCTAGTGACTTATTCCCTGTCTTGCCCTCTGTTATCTTCTCCTTTCACCCTCTTCCCCAAAAGTTGGAATAGCAAGATAGTGTGGTAGTGAAGTAGTGTTGTGTTTACCTGCTTGAGCTAATAATGTTATTAATAATGTTATTATTTTCCTTGTATGGTAGAAAGAATCACACCATTAACAGGTGAAGCTCCTCATACAGAAAAGCATTCTTTCAATAGGTTACAAAGGTGTTTTCTTGTGAAGCTGGTTGCTGAAATTAGTATCCTAAAAGCTGGTTAGAAATGTAAAAAAAACCAAAAGCCAGCAAACGGAATTTAGGAAAATTATAACAAGAAAATGAAGCTATTATTGTCCCTGAAATTTAGAAGAACTTTATTTTAGTTACTTTTCTCTTCCCCTTGTTCATTTTTCCCCCATACCAATGAGATTTGTGTGGGTTTAATACACAAATAACCATATGAAAAGAAGCTGTAGTATATATTAAGGTGATAGAGTTGGTCAATTGTAACTGCTGACATTGGGCATCATTGAAAATACTTAATCTTATCATTAAACAAATCACGTTAACATGGAATTATCAAATGCTTCACAGTATAATTGGGAAAAACAAAAAAGCTGCCTAAATCCACACACAGAACTGTTTGTTGTTGCTTAGAAGTTTCCATTCCTTCATTAAAAACAGTTCAGGAAATCTGAAATCCAGATGTTTTAATTTGGATTTAAGCTTATTTGATGAAAAAGCCTCAATGTTTTAAAACCTCATTGTTGAAGCTAAAAATAGCAATTGTTACGCACACAGCAGAATAAAATCCAAAAGGGCAAATTCTACTAATAGGTGGGAAATAAAGAGATTTAAAGAATGAGAATAGTAGTGATCTCTGGATTATGACTTTGGATAAATTCTTATTCATCCAAATTAAGAATTTGAAAAAGAAAGGCTTGAAACACATTGAAAAACCACATTGTCTGCAATATTTTTTCTCATGTTTCCTGTTCCATTGCCTGGAAAGATTGCTTGAAATATTCTAATAAATAGACTGTTCTTTGTGGAGATGCTTAACAAATTTCATGGTGGCTGAAATGTGCTGACTAAGCACTTTCCCCTATTTCCTCCAGTTAAATTAAAGTATCCAAAGTCCAATAAGCTTACTTCGATTTTTGATTGTATTAAATGCTAATAACAAACTGTAATATTCAAACAGTTTTGTAAAAAATAATGTGTTGCCATGTGGCAAACCATTGTAACAGAAATTATATTACAGAGTGTGTATATTTTGAATGTCTCAAACTTCGAGCTTTAAATTCCTGTACTATTTTAAAATGTAGGAATGATTGCTGCCAGAGCTAAACCAGTTTGTTTGAAATGTTGAATGCAGAAGCTTCTGCCGAAATAGCTTCCCCGAACCACGATGAAGAATGGGCGCAAAACATTTAATGGGAGTGCTGAAATGGAAGGGGAGAGAGGATCGAAGAACTTTTTGAGGATCATGACAAAAACTTTGTGGCTTTACGACAAAAAACAAACAAACAAAAAAAAAACCACCAAAAAACCCCACAAACTTTTCGGACTGAAATTGTCCACATAGTTCTGGGCTCCCCCCACGTCCGCATTTTGTTTCTTTCAAATCGCAGTGCTCCCTTCCTGAGGAAGGGCTGGGCAGGTGCAGCACTCTGTGCCTCAGAACGCAGAGCCGCTCACCTGGCGCCTGCATTACCTGAGCTGAGATAGGTTTCTGCTTCTTGGCATGACCGTGCTTAGCGTGCTTTACAACGCTAATTTTAATTTTTTAATTGTTTTCGTCGGTCACCTATACCCGCCCTCCCGCCAGGGCGCAGGCGCCGGGCCGGCATGGGCGGGCTCGCCCCGCTCNGCCCCGGCCCGCGCTGGGTAGCGAGACGGGCCGTGACGGGGAGAGGGGGAGCCGGGAAGCCGGTGTGCACCGTGTGCCCTTGACGGGGACAGCGAGTGCCGGTTCCACGGTCGCCGGGCGAGTTTCTTCGCCGGCCCTCCCGTGGCAGCGGAGGGAACCTGGCTCCGATAGCTGAGCTTTCTGGGCGTAGAGAGTGCTCGGGAGCACTAGAGGAAGCCTTGGGCTGCTCATGAGGGGCCTCGGGCATTGCTGTCCTGCGCGGATACCGACTCGGCGCGCAGTTGGTCTAAGGTTATTCCTTGTGTGGCCCTAAAGGACGAGGGAGTAACTAAGTAACCTGCTGAGGTGGTAAGGAGCTCCAATGACTCCTTTGGGGTGTTCTGGAGGTGAAGTGATAAGACAGATGACTTAAGAGTCACGTAAAACAGCTCGCCCGCACTGCATTGCCCGTGTTTTGCCGTTCGTGGCCTTCTAGACCCCTTGTTGAGGTATTTGGTTATGTGTAAAGCACCTCTGCCGTTCCCAAACCACATGTTATATGTGGTGTAGAGGTTTGGTTTTTTGTCTGATTGATTTTTTTTTGTTTGGTCGGGGTTTTTTTGAGGTTTTTGTGTGGATTTTTTGTTTGACTTTGGCAGCTCCTTGAAAAAGGATTAGCGTTCTAGTATCTGGAGAGGAGAGCAGAAGGTTAACAGTATAATAATACGCTGGGCTTGAAGTCACATAACTAAAGCCAAAGAACCTAGATAAGTTATTGGAACAGCCTGATGCTTTTGCTTTATGGATTATGGGTTTGGCTCACGTAAGTGTTACGGAGTCTATGAGTTTTGTTGCTGTCTTTGATAAGGAATTGGTAGCATTTTTTCAAGTCTTAAAGCAGCCCAATATTCAGATTTAGTGAAATGGGTTATACTCTTGTACGTAATGAGTTCATTGTCTGTTATGGGATACTGAAAAGTAGAGGCCAAATCATGTATGGTCAAATTCAAACTTGATGCAGTGTTACATTACTGCATGTGTTGGAGGCCAGCAAATATTTGTGTACTGCCACAGTAAGGTGTAAATGTTGAATTTTACCTTGCTGTGCAACTGATGGTCATCACATTCAGTTGCAGGAGGTGGTCGCCTGTTAGAGACGATTCGCAAGTGGTATTACAATGCAGCTGGGTTCAACAAATACGGTAAGTGTTTCATTGAGTTTTAAAAATTGCAAATGTAACAGTTCTCAAACTAGTTATGCTTCACAGTTGGCTTATGTACGTGCAGGTTGGCATAAGTCTTTTTGATCAAAACTAGCTACTCCTTCTGTGGTGAAAAAAGTTGGCAATAACTTCAATTATTTCTGTTATTTCTGTGTTTGCTCATGTTCCAGTGAATTAACTTATAACAGCTAAGGCCAAGCTGGGGCAGTTGAAAAAACTTTCACAAAGCAGCCCTGAAAACTCAGTTATTTACACTGAGTCACTTTCACTGGCCAGTGTCTTCTAACCCAAAGACTGCCCTCGAAGCTGGAGAGGTTCCCACTGATAGTAGTCAGCCTATCTGCAGTACTTACGCAAAGTATCCAAAGTGCAAAAAAGATTATGGTTATTCTGCCCCTTGTGTCACCATAGCTTCAGCTGGTGTCACTCTGGCCTGCACAGTGGTGGAATAGGTGTCAGTACAGGGCTTCCTTAAGGAGAAGAAGGTCCCTTAATGGTATTGTCTTCAGTTTATTCAGAGTTCTTTCCAAGCTTGTTTCAACCATTTAGATGGCAGAACTGTTCTTGTATGACAATAATCTGAATATTAAAATGCTGCAGTTTATTGCTCACCACAATACAAGCAAGTCTCTTACAGGAAGTTAACATACCTGCCCTGAGGAAATTAGAAAAAAATTATAAGAAATTACAGGATCTTCCTCCAAAGATGCAGTGCTTAATTTCTCTTTGATAATGCCTGTCTGTTGAAATTCTTACTTCTGCTGCTTCTCTGGAAATGCAAGTATAAAATTAGAGAAGCACCAAATTTAATATAGTGATTAAACTAGCAGCAGTGCTCCCTGTGCCTTTGATATAAATTAGAGAACTGAATTTAAGAATACACGACTCAAAAGACATTTTTGTTTTATTGAGACACTACTGCCAAATCAGTCATATGAGATGAAAACCTTTAGCCACAAGTCAGTAAGTATGTTGTAGTAATCATCTTGGAATGCCACAGAAGTAATATTTTGTCCTATTTTATTAATACTGAACCTTACAGAAAGGTTGGTTGAGTTTCAA
This sequence comes from Peucedramus taeniatus, assembly GCA_013400575.1. Classification (NCBI taxonomy): domain Eukaryota; kingdom Metazoa; phylum Chordata; class Aves; order Passeriformes; family Fringillidae; genus Peucedramus; species Peucedramus taeniatus. Next base: position 408,249 of record WBNO01014257.1, read on the forward strand.
GAATCCTTTGTTCAACAGAAGGTGTGGGAGTGTTCTCAGTTTTGAGAAGACTGGGTGTTTCTCTCTGATTTAACTTCTAATTTGGAGCTCACGCACCAACATAGAGCTTCAGATCTCCATAGCTTCATATAGTCAGCAGAGACCTGGTCATTATGAACAAGGCAATTCAGAGAAAAATTCTTTAGTACTGAAGGAGTCTCATCTGTGGCTGACTGACTCTGATGGATGCCGAGCTCTCAAAAACCCTTTACCTGGACAGTCATCTTAAACAGAGATACAAAATTAGATGCACATAAGTTCACCCCTTAGATCTGGAGAAGTTTTTGTTCTGTATATGTATATTCTCACACATTGAATGAAATACCAGTTTTTCTTATTTTTTTTTAAGAAAAGGAGTGAAAAAAGTAAATAGAGGCTGTGAAAGTCAGTGTTTAGGATTGCATGTGAGCAATTAGTGGCTCTCCTGGATTGGTTTGGTTTTTCTTCTTCATTTTCTGCTGGAGATGTTTTGCCCATGGTACATGGGCAAGTGTCAATCCTAAATCTTACTGAAGAACACTTATTCAGCGGTACTGTAAATTCTTTGTGGTACAGGGTTAATGCGAGATGATACATTGCATGAAGATGATGATGTAAAAGAAGCACTGAAGAGACTTCCAGAACATCTGTACAATGAAAGAGTATTTCGCATAAAGCGAGCGCTGGACCTAAGCTTGAAACATCAGATCCTTCCCAAAGACCAGTGGGTGAAGTATGAAGAGGTACGTGCACAGAGTGTTTCCAAGGTGCAGGTCTTAAATAGCACTGCTAGGACTGGTGGTTGGGATTTTCATTCTCTGAGGAGACACATGTTTATGTGTTCTTTATAGTGAATGAGTCAGTATCTCATGGAATACCTCTGGAAAACACTTTTGATTGCAGTTTAAAAATCTGTTTTTCTGTATGAATTACTAAATTTTTCTCAAGATGACAGAAGCTTAAGCTGCAGCTCAGAATCATAGCACATTGTTTGTGTTCAGGAAAAGTATTTCTTCTAAGCTGTCAGATAAAGAAATACAATGTTAATAGCTTTGGAATTCTTAAAGAAGGTCTCCTGCTTTTCTGATTAATTTCTTAATCTTGCAGAAAATCTTGAACCAAAGCTTTTATTCATGAAGGTGCCAAGGAAGAATAATTTGAAGGAAAATCATGCATTAAAAATAAGTGTCACATTGTATTTAAAAAAAAAAAACAAACTGCACTTTCTTTATCAGATGTAACTAAATTTTATTTTTTGGTAGTGAATTGGTTGACAGACTTTGCATCAATGTCCACCTCAGCTTTCTCCAGATTACCTGGCAGAGAGGAATTGTATTGTTAAACTGTTGACTATAGGAGAGTATAAAGGTATTAAATGCATCTCTGAATAAGCAGAGGCTGTTTCTTTTGGTTTCATAGGTCATATTTAGGTAACTGCTGCATTGAATAACTGGTCACGTATTTCCTCAAGCAGCAGTTTGGTTTTTAAGTGTTAAACATGGTCAGGGTGTCCTATCAAATAGACATTTACAGTGCTGGTTAGAAGTTAAGCTCAAAAAGAACTTATCTGGAGTATTATTGTTGGACTTTGAACTACTTGTACATCTGTGTATCTACCAAAAAGAACACTTTCTAAAGGCATAGCTGGAAGCATCACTTTGCCTGCTAATGTTGATGAGGTGTTAGGAGTTAGTGGTTGTTGCAGTAGAGAACTTGTCATCGCAGACTTGGCAGATACAAAGTTTACCTTTTCAGGGTAAGTAAGGCTGGAATTTTTTTTTTCTTTCCCTATTTATTTTTTCCTTGATAGGTTGGTGTTTAGTCCTGGGAAATCTGGGAATGAATGAGAAAGAATTAGTCTGTAGGAATGACTTGAGATGTTTCTGGACCTTGCTGTAAGTTTAAATATATTTTTTATATATATATCTCTTCTTTTTCAGGATCACCGTTATCTTGAACCATACCTAAAAGAAGTCATCCGTGAAAGACAAGAAAGGGAAGCATGGAACAAGAAGTAACTATTGAACTACTTCATGCAAATATCCAGATATTTCTGATATTTTAAACATTTGGTTGTAGAAGTCCATAGGGAGGCAGTTGTGGGGCTGAGGAGTACTGTTTCAGCTTGTTCATTGAGTCTGATCATCCAACTAAAATAAACATGTCAAACTATAAAAATCTTGGAAGAGTTCTTTCTAAATGTTAACAAGCTAATGTTCGGATCTTTCCTGTGAGCATATACATTACACATTAGCTTAGTGGTATGCAGCCTTCATTCCAGCTTTTGATTCTTACTCTTTTCATCATACAGCTGTTTTCTGCAGTAGTAGAATTAGGTGAGAAATGTTCAAGGCTGTTGGTGCTAGTTGCTCTCTAAGTTAAAGAGGATTTGATATTAATTTGTCACTTGTCACTGTAGACAACAATACTGAACCAGTGTTTGATGTTATAATGGTATTGTGAGACACCTGAATGTAATATTCTGTGTGCCCAAGCCGATACATATTGTAAAAATGGAAAATATAGATGATTCCTAATCATAACATAGAAAATGTTTCACTAACTTTTTATACTGTATACATTGTTAAGCCTTAAAAACTACTTTAATGTAAACTGTAATGACTGTCTCACTTCAGCTTTTTGAGATGTTTTATTATTTTAAAGAGTAAATGTGGTATTCTGATGTGCTTTAAACAACATAGCACTTAACATGGTTAACTTCTCATTTTTTTTTTCATCACCTAAAGCATGCTTTAGTTTTTAGTGATTCATATCCAGAAAATACTGGCCCTTACTGGCCGAAAACTTGGAGTTTAGTCTACCATAGTTTAATGGTAGTGTGAATATGGGACAGATACTGGTATAAGGTGTGAAATTCAGAGCCTGTTGTGTAACCTTCTGGATAAAGTACAGAATCTTGCATGATGGCCTTGCTTTTTTTCCTTTCTTTGTGCATGCTTATTTGCCAAATGCAACACTTGGTTTACCAAAAGAAAAAGGAGCAAACCACATCTGCAGTTTCGAATTGGTATGACCAAATAAATAAAATACTGGATTAGAAGCTTTTAGCTTTGCTCATCACTCTGTTACTAACCTTCACCTGCTTGCTTAAGTCCCTTACATCTGTAGGATAGATACAATGCTCCCTCAAAACTTGACAGTCTGATGTGGCAAAACAAAATTCTGCAAAAATATCTTCATTGCCAGTATTCCTCTAAAGTCTGTGTGGAGGATATATTAACAATTTGAGGTTTTGTTTTTCTCCTGTAGTAAAATCTAATGATTGAACCATACATAGTTTGATGTGTTTTTAGGAACTTCCTAGTTCCTAAACTTGAATTTTCTTCCAAGAGACAAGTAGAGCATGACATTTCACACTTCTTTTTATGGAATTAGAGTATAGTTTTCTAATGAAATTAGAACTATTTCATTATCTCTTAGAATTACATTAGAAGACTTAATTACATAGTGAAAGTAATATTTTAAACCATAGCTGATCAAATTTTTACGAAAGCTAGAATTCTGTGGAAAGACTACTTATTTAACCACAGGTTTGGATTAAGAAAAAAGCCTCTCAAAAATTACTTGGTTTGGACAAAAGGGCTTTGTTGGCATAAGGTGCTTAAAAATAGGCTGACCTTTGAGTGAAGTGCAAAGCAGTCACACCGCAGTTGGCCTAAAGCATCTGAAATCACTGACCCTTTACTCTCAAATGTAACATCTTAAAGAGTCAGAGGTGAATAGTAGAATAAAAGAGTCTTTCCAAGTGATCTGGGCAGCTCAAGGGAAAGAGGAAAAAGGAAGCCATGTTAAGAGCTTTCCTGTTCACTGAGGCTTCATTTAGATGAGTTTTCATGTGCTTCTGACTTGGATTGGTAATTTTTAACTTTAAATTTCCATAATGTCTGAAGTAGTCTTCTGTCGAAGCGTTTTGAAAAATTTACTATTGTCTCGTATCTTGGAAGGCTATTAGTAAGGAAAATGTTATTTGCCATTTTTTGGCAGAGATAGGTGTGTATTTGAAACATTTAGGAGTATCTAAAAATGGTGAGGAATAGGGAGGAAGGAGTCTGGTGTAAGAGTGGCATCTGTTGCCTGGGAACCAGGAACTATAGCAGCTTTGTGTTAGAGACCAAACTCTTCTTTAGGACATGTGGAGTGAGATTTGTATGCTTCTGCTACTGGCTAATGAATGAGTAGCTTGGGAGACATTTCATGTTTCACCTTCTGGTGTTCCCCTCTGTGCACACTGAGTTAACAAGCATTAATCTTAGCCAGAATAAATGGGAGTTTTCTTGTATGTAAGATTTGAATCCTGCTGCTGACAAGTTGGAGGGTCAGCATGATTCTCAATTTTGAATGCTTACAGTTATGCTTAAAAAATATCTGGGATGGGAAGGAATGCAGTTGCAAAAATGGGGTTTCAGACCTGCAATTTCATTGTATTGATTCTGCCCACCTGTCCATCTCTCCGTGGAATCCTGCCCCCTGAATCATCCTGGCCTGTGCGGCCATTAGCTTGCTATCTGCAAAGTTGCCTCATCTTAAGGAAAAGCTTAGTAACAGTAAAGGGGGTCAAATAGCTAGAGGAGGAAAAGAAAAGTAAAAGAGGAAAGAAGAGAGAAGAGAAAAGAGTCTGATGAGGAGTTAAAGGGAATTCTGCTTTGGAGAACTGGGATTTTTTTATTCTGCTATCACAAAATTCTTCTGTAATACTAAGCAAGGCATTTGGTTGACAGAAGCTCCGTGAGAATGTTGCTAAGTGCTTAATATATCTGTGCTTGGAGCTACATCTGCAGAAGTGCAGAATAATCACATCTACGTCTGGGTTCAGTTCATCGGTTCTGAAAATATTAGGTGCAAGTGTTGCTATTTTTCCATACACACAATGGTTACTACAGGTGGTAGTAGCAGGAGCAAATTTCACATGGATTCTCAAAATCCTCATTCCTCTGGTGGTAAGTGCAAAAATACTTACCTAGAAGATGTATTTGTGGCCTGTACCTGGTACTCTCAGAAAGCAAGGATGACTTCTGCACTGAAGAGGATTGTAAAGAATTTCTGAATGAGAAGAGTGCCTAAAATGTGAACCTGCAATTTAAGGTCATATCATCATGTACAATGCAACAGCAAATCTTGAATCTCCTTATTCCTGATTTTGAAACCTTCATCTTGGTTAATGTAGTTTTTTGGATATAAATTTTGTAGGGATTCCATAAATTACTGAGGTATTTTTTGTAGCTCACTACATCCAAATTATGTGTGTAAAATTAAGAGTCTGAGCTGACATTGCTAGTCCTGCAGTTTGATGATAGTTTTAGCTTAAATTATTCTTCATCACTTTGAGCAAACCTGTGCTTCACTTGAAGTTCTCTTTATTAAATACATAATGAAATATAAGAATGCGTTTTGATTGCTGAAGATCATGTTTGCTATGTCAGACTGATTTCCTTAAATTTTGAATTGGTCAACCCCAAAACAATGGATTTTTTTCAGCACTGTAACAAGAAACATATGCTTGTTTTACATCCAGCTTCCATCTGAAGGAGAGCTACAGCAGATACAAATCCCATAAGAATTTTGATGAAACATTGTGCTTGTCATTTTAATGGAAGCGTTTTAGCATTAGTATGGTAAACACATTCTGACTTGAGGCATTTTCTCTCTAGATAGCAAAGGTCAAAGATGACCTTCAGGATTTCTCCACAGTGTTGGCAGTCGGTTTTCATGGACTGAAACTGTGGCCAGGGCAGGGGCTGCTCATGGGCAGCAGAACAGGCAGAGGCAGCCCCTCCAGGGTGACACCCGGGTGACTTCACTTCTCATAGCCTCTCTTAGCTGATCTGAGGCCCAAAGGCCTAACGTCTTGAAAAACTGTAGGTCACAAACTTCATTGTAAACAGTTTGTGTTAGCATCTAAATACCATGGGGCCTGATCCCAAAACTGTTTCCTCAAACTCCCCTGCAGGCCTTGTGGAGCTGTAAGCTTCCTTCTGTGTCAAGAAGTCACCCAGAACCTCTGCTGGTGTTGCTGGGATGAGGTGACAGGCAAGTGTGCTGTCCCAAGGAGCCAGAAAGCATCTGCACCTCTGCCTTCCTGGCAAGGTACGTGTTAAGACATGTCTGGAGAAGGAGCCCTCAATGCCTTCTGCTCACTGGTGATTTAATGCTAGGTTATGCTGGCAGCCTGTCAGCTCAATTCCTTTTTCTTCACAAAAGGTGTGGATTCACAGTTCCCTTCTCGGTGAACGCTTACATATTTTTACATAATATTTACATATTTCCTTGACTGCAAATGGGACTATTAATCCTTTTGGCTATCTCTCTTCTGCTATGAAAGATCTGATAAACTGTACCAGGAGACAAAAGGACTCTAATCAGTTGATTAGGACTTTATTCTAGACTGGTCTATGATGTGCTGCAAAATAAGGTCAATGCCTGACTCCACCTGCCTAGAGACACTTGCCTGTCTGGGCAAGTACTGCCCACCAGCTTCTGCCCTGCTCTCTCCTGTAGTACCTGAGCCCTGGCACTGGATCAGGGAGCTAGGCCAAGGGCTTGAGTGAGGAATGCAGGGTGGGTGAAGGGGTGAGGTAGATCCAGGATTAGAGAATCGTGCAGGGATCTGAAGGAAGTATAAGGAATATAAGCTGACCTCAATCCCCTTTGCCTGCTTTGGAGGTGCACGGTGAGGATGAGGTGGAGTTGATGCATTTATGTGCAAATGTGGTTTAATGCATTTTGGGAAATGAGACCACTGAGTATGAGCATGTGGAGAGAGGTATGAGGTATTTTGACCAAGGTAAGGGTGCTTTTCAGGCCACTGCAGAGAGTGACACCTGTTTGTCCTAACTTTGGGAATGCCAAGTTCATGGCACTCATTGAGGCTTAAGTTTTCCCTAAAGAATATTTGAAGATCATCCACTGAACCTTATTGCGAGTGGAATCCAAGCTGTCCTTGCCCTGCCTCCAGGATGCCCAGACACGGCCTAAGCATCCATCTCCTGTGGCCCAACCTCATCTGTTTCACAAAAATGAGAACATCTTCAAGAAATGCCCCCACAGTTACAGGGTAGGTCTGAGTTTCGGGTGCTCACATCTCTTCTGCAAAAGAGGAGCACTGGATCTTTCTCTTCCAAAGCCTAAGCAAGTGCTGGAATTGCTGTTGCTGCTTTATGAGAATGTGCTGCTTTGGTTCCTGTGCTGGGAAAGGATCTGGAGCCTGAAACCCGATCAGAAGGAGGTAACTCAGTACAGCTGGGCTGGGCTCTCCTCAGCCCTTCCTAAAGTGGTTCCCCACTGGCCTGCATGGATCTGGTTCTTTGTGTCTAAATCTTCTGGATTGCAAAGGGCGGCTGCATAGTGAGACATGGAGTTAAGCACTGCTGCACTCAGTATTCCAACACCTAAGCCCTTTTATGAAGCCTCATACTCCCACTGTGGCCTAGCAGATTGAAATGATTGTTTATAAGCAGCAAAGTTCAGAGTCCAAAGCTCAGATCTCTTCAAGGCACTTCAGAGGGTTTTCTGTCTGCAAGTTGTGTTCCCCAGTGGAGTATTAGTTTAAAAAGATACTATTATGAAATAGTCATAAAAAGCAGCTTGATCTGTTTGGTTTACTTCAATTAACAAAAAATTCTCCAAGTTCTCCACGTTTCTCAGCTGCAGTCTCTCATCCTGAAGGAGGTGGGTGAAAACTCCATCAATGCACAAGCGGGCCCCCAGCAATGCTCAGCACTCAGCCAGCCTGCTGGAGCTCACCACAGTGTCGTGGCAGTGTAGAGGTGGCTCTGCTAAAAAGCATCCTGCTGCCAGGTGAGGCTTGGCTCAGCTCTGCTCTGTGCACTGCAAAAGCCAAGGTACCAGAGGAGGGGTGAGATCATCATTTCAGAGCTCTATGGAGGCAGTCATCCCTGCCTAGGAGCACTTAGGCTCCTAGGGCAGGGCAAAGTCAGGACATGGAGCTGCACTGACAGCAACTAGACATGCTTTATTTACATATTTTATAAAGCAACAACACAAAAAAAATTCTCAAGTAAAGTAACAAAAGTAACAGGCCATATTTCCTTTCAGAAGTACAGCTTTGTTTTTTATCTGGTCACACTCTCTTGCTCTTTCTCATGGAATGGAGGGATGTAGTCACCTTCACTTCTGGAGCTTTGGGGGATCTCTTTCATAAATTTCCATCCTTAGCCTTTCATAAATGTATCAAACTCAGTGGTGTGTCTGAATGTGTCCAAAACAGCCATTAAAGCCTTATTCAACAAGGTACTTCAAAAAGAACAAGAGGAGGTATGCTTTGAAAGGGGACTTCTCCTCCAGCTGCTTCCACCCAGCACTTTAAAAACACATAAGACACAATAAAGAACGTGTTGACATAAGTGAGCCTCAAAAAAACCATTGGATTATTTTGAAGGAGTATAATCTTAAGTAGGGAGAGTTATCATCCTTCACCCAGCAAAACAATTACATCAGTGCAGCTTGGACTGGGATCTGCCTTAAGATCTCCCAGATGTTGCAAATGGTGTAGTTGCCGATCAGTTGCTCTGGGTAATTATAAACTGTTAGATGGAGGAGGGGAGGTTGGGTCTCAAATGAAACCACATAAAAGCTTTTTGGGGAATTGTAGAGAGGAAGGTCCACTGTTCACAGCTGACACCGAGAGCCACAACAGTCTCTGCTTAAGCCTGGCTTTGCCAGACATGTCTCAGAGCCTTAGACCTGAACTATGGCATGCTGCACAGAGATGAGCCCTGCAGCAAGGGGTTTGCTGTGGAGTGATCCTAGCAAATCTGCTCAGAAATCATTTTAGCAGAATCTCCTAGCCTGGAATGAGGGACTTGCTGCCCACCTCACTAGCAGAAGCCCATCTGATCCTGAGGCAGCAGATGCCAGCCCTGACACTCAAATGGGAAGAGGCAACCTGGGTAAAAACTGCAACTTTGCTGGCCCTGGAGGAAATCAACTTTCCCAGCCACAGGGCTGGTCCCCTGCTCAGACCTGGCCTGAGCAGCTGGAGGATGGAGCTCCAGATGAGGTGTTGGTGCTGTGCTGCAGCACAACAAGAGTTCAAGACTCTGGGAGCTGCAAGAAGACGGGGAGCAGGTCCCTGATGCTGTAGCTGAGTGGCTCAAACACTCACCAGAGCCTGTCCCCAGCTCAAAGGTTCATTTTTGTGCAGTTTTTCTGAAGTGTTTGTTGTTAGTAGCACAAACAAGCTGTGGGCATGGTGAGCTTATGCCAGAAATACACCCTGGTTCCTCTCCTCATTGTGTGTGACTGCTACCTCCCTTAGACACACCAGCAGCTCACTGGACTCATGGAGCATGGTCAGATCATCAGTGACCCTCTGCTCAGCCCTTTGAAGGATTTGGGAAGGCACCAGCATCCTGAATAGCCTTTGGGAATCAGCTGGGAGATGCTTCAGCCTTAGAAAGAGAGGAGATTTTGAAAATCCCCCATGCTGGTGTTTCCATGGGGTAACATGGATTGGTGAACTGCCTCTCCAAGGTCCCTTCTGAGACTCTCAGATCACAGTGCCACTGGGCTCCAGCCATGCCATCTGTCACAGTGGCAAATAGCTGGGGCATCCATCCAGCTCCCTGCAGCCCAGGGCGTGTGACAGAGGCACGTGTGCCAGCTTGCAGAAGTACATCAGGCTGTGAACAAGGGCAGGTGAAAGCATGGTGAGGGTGAGGAAGCTGGGTGGGCAGCAGCCACCCCCTCATGGCCTGCCCGGGGTGGTGAGCAGCAAACACCAGCAGCCAACACTGCCCAGTGCCATGGCAGAGGGAGCACAGGCTCCCAGCCCATGGCTCTGGCCTCTGTTACCAGCACGTTGCTGCTTCCCCACCGCCTGCTCAGGGGGGTTTCTGAACCCCACTACAGACAGGGATGCACTCAGGGAGGGTGTGCTCAGCCACCACCCTTGCAAGAGCTGCCCAGTGCCAGAGATGCAGGTGGCTTCATCAGCACACAAAGGTGACAAGCTCAGCATTAGGTCAGCTACTCAAAAACAAACCCCTTGCAATGCCAATGCCCCAGGTGGAGGGGTGGCTTTGTCCTGGACACAATGATAACAGTGGGGAAAAGCACATCACCCATCTCCAGCATCACCAATCAAGGCCAGCTCACCCTGACGCAAGGTGGGGCTGTGCTGTAACAGTACAAGCACCACCAGAACGTCCTGGCATTGTCTTCTTCCCTTTTTTAATTTCATTTTTCAGGATGACAACACTTTAGAGGTTTATGACCAACAGGAGAATTTACTACTAAGTCATATACTGATGTAATGAAATCTAATATATGCTGTGTAATGAGTTATGAGATGTTATTTAGTTTCAGGGTTTTATTACTTCAATCAGTTATGACCATATTTCCTTTTATATGATTGCTCACCCTTTAAACATACCAGATGACTGTATAAAGAACACCTAATAAAGTCTGGAGATGTTAAAATATAAATGTTTTAATTTTTGCCATAAATTTGTTTCAATTCTACCAATGGTGGCTTTTGCACTGGAAGTGGTGCAGTCCTTGTTAGCAGTGCAGACCCTGGTATTGTTGACTTGTTCCTTTGTAGGAAGGAGCTGGACAACTGTGCTTCATTACAAAACACAGCCAGTCACCAATGCACATCCTTGGTGATTATACACAGAAATTGGAAGTTTTTTAGAATATAAACAAATGAAAGACAACACTGATCTGTGATAGAAGTCATTATCAGAATTAATCTCATATTTACCCTTGCAATTGCAACATACACACGCCCTGGTTTCTACCAGTCTTCAAGAAAAGAGGATCAGGCTTATAGTCTTCAGCATCAAGATCAAATCCAGGGATGTTCTGCCCATGTACCATTTGGCAATCCTCCTAATTTTTCCACATTTATGCATTGTATTCTAAAGTCTTTTGGGATAACGTCAGTTAGCAGTGGAATTAAATAGCTGTGAAATAAGATCAGAATCAAGTCTTTAATAAATCAATGTTTTAGCAAGCAAAGGACAATTGCAGGAGTAGAGTCTCAGTTGTGATGTGTTCATGGTGTGTGGAGTTCTCAGAAATTATTGTAGAATGTATTTTACGATGTTAACAACTCTGCAGTAAGAGTTTGTGTCCGAGTGGATGCCGACTGCAGTAGGACTGTAGCATACGGCTGCCCTCTGGTCAGCCACCCACTCCTGGGGATGCAGAGGTCTCCAGAGCTGCTGGCTGGGGTCCTGCATAGGTGTCACCTGCCTGGAGATGACACCTACATGTAACAGATCTAATTTCAATGTTCTAATTTCCTCCCCACCTCTGCAACAGGCGGCACTCGGGTGATTTGCTGAACCTGGTGAAGTCCCACTGTGGGGGTCCAAGGCTGTGCTGTGCTGGCTTGGAGGCTGCATTGCTGCTGAGCTGGGAAGAAAGAGCCTGGTAAACCTGGGCCACTGTACAGGTCTTCTTGGCCAGCTTCAAGGGGGAGAAAACTGCCTTTTAGTTACATTTTAATTTAGTGTGTGCAGCAACCAGAAATATTTTCATCATGTTTAATCTGCTGTGACTGTGTCTGCCATGTAGGTCATGGCCCAAGGATGTCTTAGTAGGGATGATCCTTGCTGTTCTATTGCCTGCAGCAGAAAGGTACCAGAGGCTCACTTTGACAGAAGTTCCATGCCCATCTCCATCCCAGCCTGCGAGTCCTGTCTGTGAGAAGCCTGTGCCTTGTTTTAGCTGTGGGTAGTATTGCTGCCATATGTACTCCCTTCCTTCCAATTCTGCAAGGCAGGGTGTCATCTCAGAAGAGTCCTTCTGGACAGCTGTTTATCTATTCAATGTTTTTTTAGTTGTACATACATCAATACGCTTTACTTCTCCCAGTATTTATTCAATTAGTGATAGAGATGCTAACAGAAGGGAAGAACTTAAAGATGATCCATCTTTCTTCTCCATTCTATTAATATCTCTATTGCTAATTGCATAAATTTTAGGAGAACTACAGCAAGAAATGAAATAAAGAATTTACTATTCACAGTTCCAGGCTAATAATTCAGCCAAAGAGAATCATACATCAAAAAAATAGCCAAGTGTACTTAAAATGTGTCTTTGTACAGTAACAAGGCAGAATTTAATCCCATTAAGAAAATGTTGGCAGTGGCTCAGTGTTTGGGAATATGCCACTGAACTGTCCTGCTGTAACCTTGGATGCAGGAAAAATTGAGACAAAGCAGCATACTCAGTTTGACACATCTTTGCCCTTTAGGTCCTTAATGATGCAGTGATTTACTGAAACATTTAATATTGTTTAGCTGCAGAAATTGTCTCATACGTGGAAGCTAAGCAATAACATGCTTGCTGAATGTGCCCTATCTGCTGCTTCATAAGCAAAGTTTATTTGTAACTCCATAAAACACAGATTTCTGAGCCATCTCAAAACAGCAAGTCCACATATTAATTTGTAAGAAACAAAATCTTTTTTCCATATATCTTATTTAAAGTATAAAAAGACAGGTTAATTTCTCACTAACCAAGAATTTAAGAAAAACTTCTTTTTTTTTTCCTCAGGTTTTAGTTTTCATCTGGGTTACTCTGTTTTTACTTTGCCCCCATTATTCTCTGAAGGATCCAGAGTACTTCTCTATTCTCCAGGTACTTTGTATGTGGCACTCTGCTGCCAAAACAATTGACTTCATTCTAATTAAGAAGGATTTAATATTTACCATAGAAAAAAATAGTATGTCTAGACACATTTCTCATGACCAAATATTGTATCCTTGGAGTTTTAGCTATGGATCTTGGGAAGAATACTGTGTGAATTAGTGAAAGTTAGATTTTCAAGACAAAATCACAGCTCATTCAGTATAACCTCCCTCCAGCAGTGTGCTGGGGGCTCAGCACAATGAGAGCCTGCTGCTCTGGAGTGCTCCCCACACTGTTTCTGCTCCTCCCCATGCACATAGCTTTCTTCCCTTCTGCTGGTGGGGCACTTCCCTGATTCTCCAAGCATGGAAGGAAAATGGGTACTTTGAGTGTTATTAAAATACACAAACATTGTGAGTCAGAAGTATCAATATTCAGTGCCTTCCACTGGTCCTCTATTAAAAGTCTTGCTCCTAAAGTATCATCTGTGTGGATTCCCTCAGCTGTTACTTGCAATATCACGTTGTTGTGTGGAATGAATCACTTGACAGAGCTTTGTGTCTCTTTGTACTGTAACAGCTTCTAGAAAAATTCAAACTGGCAGTTTCTGTAATAAGGCATGAGGAAATACATCTGAATGGTGCATGTGTTTTATAGTGCAAGGTCAGAGAGTACCCATACTTCAGGGGCTACAGTGGGGAATAAGAGAGTGACTATAGATATATGCCTAACACACAAATATGAGTGATTATTTTTTAGCTCTCATCCTCTGGCATTTGCTGTCAAACCAAAGAGAAAAAAATGCTGCCTCCTTTCTGTGTGATTGTAGGAGTCTTTGCTTCCCAGAATACAGTTCAGAAACCACGGGAAGCGAACAAGTGTGGGCCATAGCAATGGGGCAGCCCCATTTCTCTTGCACTAGTCACAGTGCTAAGCATCTGGCACAGATGCTCAAAGAGGCTGTGCTCCTGTGCTGGCAGCCCCATGGTCATGGCCAGGATGGGATAACCATGCTGCTTCCAGCAGATTTCCTTCAAGGAGCAGAGGGGCAGCACAGCATGGTGGGGTGGGGTACCCTCGCAGGGCTCAGCACCAGCACTGGCTCCTAAGGGGCTCTTTGCTGCCGACAGCCTGGTGTTGATGTTTTAAGGGCAGCTTGCTGTCAGTGGAGGTAATATGACAAAAATTAGGTAGGCAAGAGGGATTAAAACATGTACAGTATTGCAGAACTTGTTAGGCTCAATTACAGGAGTCAGGAACTGGTGGAGTGTTTGAAGACCTGGAAATAATTCCAATTTGTCATACCAGGAGACTCCTTCCCAGAAACCGGCTGTGCAAGCAGAGGCAAGTCCACCATATGGAGAACAGATGTCTCAAGGGAGCTGAAAAGAAGATACTTTGCTAGTACTAAAAATATTCAGTATGAGGAGGTGATAACAAGTGCTTCTAAAGAAGAAGCAATTATTTATCATTGAGTAGACAATTTTTACTGTTTCCTAGAACACAAACCTATATACTTAAATAATCTCAGACTGCCAGAGTGAAGAGGCACTGATTCACAGCTTGGGGTAGAAACTATAATAATAAGCAGATTGCACATCTTTTTTAACCGTCTGATTTTTAAAGCATATTTTATCACAGTCTGTATCACTGAAGAAAAAAAAAAAAGGAAGTCAGAAGACAATGAGTTGTTGGTATACAGTTGTTTTAATGTACAAAGCAGTGTGGTTGCCTTTGCCATTTACAGCTTGAATGCTTTTTTTTTTTTTTTCCTTTAATTAGGAACTGTTATGGAGGTTGACAACTCCTTTACAAACTCAGTTTACAACTCAGTCTTGTTAGAATGGTGTCTGTAAGAGCTGCCTCCAAGACCAAATCTGCTAAAACATCAGGAATGAGACTTGAGAGAAGCACTTCTTCACTGCCTTTGGGTGCCTTAGGAGATGTGCTAAGGGAAGATCCAGCTGAGCAAGGAAGCCCAAGTGGAGCTCTGCAATGACTTGCTCTATAAGCAAAAGGATGCAGCTGTGGCTACTGCCTGTGTAAGTTCCAGCCATGGTGCTTTCAGACATCCCAGGTAGATGGCTGGGTTTTCCTCCTGACAGAGCAGCAGAACAAGAGCTATTGGCACAGCTCCTTCAGCTCCAGCAACTCCAGCAAATTACTGCGAGGAAAGATAAAGCAATACCAGCAAGGGCCCTGGGGCTTACTCTCTGGTGCTGAGGTGAGAAGAGCTGTGACAGGCTGTCTGCAACAGCCCTTCATCTAATCTGTTCTTAAAAACCTCTAATGACTGCAGTCCCCCAGCTGACAAAGGCAGCATGCTCCTGAGCTTATATTTGATTATAGCTAGGTAGTTTGCCCTACTATCTAAGCTAAATCTCTCTTGTATCCTGTTATATCTATTATTCCTGATGTCCACTCTCAGCGGATATAAAGATAACAGAATTTCATCCTCTTTACAGAAAGAAATTTGAAGGCTGTTATCCCACTCCCTTTGGACCTATCTATCTTCTCTTCACTAGACTAAACAACTCCAAGATCTTTCAATCTCTCCTCACAGGTCAGATTTTACAAACCTTGTAATACCCTTGATGGTCTCTCAGGGCTTTCTCATTTCATTTATGTCTTTTCTAAAAGGTGATGTCCAGTTGCTGGATGCAAAACTTGAGAAGTTCCCAATGCCATGAAGTTACCACTCAGCCCTCAGCTTTCACATCCCCGTGCCTACCCTTGTGGGTGCCACTGTGGTCAGCTGGGGTGTGTTCACCTCCAGGTCTCTTCTGCTGCCTGGTTGGTCACTCCTTGTTTCAATACGAGGCCTTTTGACCTCCTAGCACTTTGCATGTATCTCTCTTTGGTTCCATTTGTTGATTCTGGAAAAGCTCTCCAATTTTTCATAGCTATTTTGAATTTTAATCCTGGGCCCCAATACGCTCACAATCCTCCTGGCTTAGTGTGATGGGCTGATTTTATAAGCATACTTTATTCCATTATCCATGTTACTAATGAAAATATCAAACTGAAACAGGTCCCAAACAGACCCTGGGTGACCCCATTAAAAATGAATTTTCAGTTTGATGGCAAACCATGATAAGTTCAGCATGTTTTCCAACCACTTGTGCACCCACTGATTAATGATTTCATCTCTTATTAGCTGTCAGTATGAGAAAGTCATGGGGGACACATTCATGTGCCCCACTCAGTTGGGCAACTGCTGTTTTAAAACTGTAAAAAACCGTTATTAATTACATTGTTTTTTTCTGCTGATCAGTGCAGTGATCATGAGTCTGTAATGCACCAAGCACCCAAGGAAACAGCTAAGAAGGGAAGGAGGAGAGCAAGGCAGCATCCTCTGCAAGGAGCAGCCCATACTGAGGCTCCTTCCCTCTCATCCTGCATCTGCTCGTGGGTGCTCCAAAGAAAAACCCAACATCTCTGGTAGCCAAGAGTGAGAGCAGCAGCACCCACAGCCCTGGAAAGGCCAAGGGATTGTTGCCAATTCAAGGTGAGAAACATTCTCCTTGATTTGAGAAAGGATTAGCGTTTTTGTGCAGCCCTCACATGCCTGGGGAACCCTCCTTCAGTGAAGATTCTGTCAGGGGGAAAAGAAATATTCTTCTGGGAGAGCACAGGAGAAGGTTGTGCTTTCCAGGCTCAAGCTTGAAGAGGATGCTGCAGGAGGGACAGAACTTTATTGCTAGGGAAGAGACAAATTGTTTTTAGCACATATTTTGGTTGCCCATGGCTGAGTGTATATTGGGTGTCACAGCAGCTTCTGCAGCCACAGGATTCAGGACAGAGCCTTTTCTGCTGGTAGCTCTGGGCTATGTATATTACACCTTTACATTCAATATGATACTGCCTTTAGCCTGCTGGCCCCCTGCCAGTGCAGCTGCAGAGGAGTTGGGGAAGTTTGCCATAATTTGCTTGGGAATTCTTGTGGAAAGTGAGTTTCACCTACTGCAGTGGAAGGGGATAGGTTTAAGGGGTTTGGGTTTCTTTTTGTCCTGAAATGCTCATCCTTACTTAGAAGTAATGTGGAGTTTAACATTAAAGTATTCCAACTTGAACATACAGGACAACTGGAAATCAGTGTTAAAGACTGTTCAGAAAATGCACTGAATTCATGCCTCAGATTAAAACAAGGCAAATGTTACTTTAACCAGGATCCTGTGGATGTTGCTAATACCAGTGAAGAAGAAAGTCTCAACCCAGATTTTGGTGGACACCTTTAAAAAGCACCGAGATGGGTGTCTTAGTCACTGCTCAGCCAGCAGCACAAGCTCAGCTGAGTCAGGCTTAAGGCAGCCTTGCCCACATTCTGCTTGGCCAGCAGCCAGTCTTCCCCTGCCTTCAAGGAGTGAAATCCTGGCACTAAAACCTCTGCTGGCACCAAGAGCCCCAGCTGCTACACCCTTCAACTGCAATAGAGGTCTATCTAGCCTAGAGGAAGAGGACTACAAGGGTATGGACAATTAAAGACAGAGACACAGTGGACTTTTATCTGTTTCCTATCAGGAAAAGCATAAGTGATGTTTTAGGTTTGCAAGAATACCCTAACTCAGCATTTTGCTGCAGCAGGGTGGTCACTGGGCTTTGGACTGCAGCCCAGCCAAACAGAATGGAGCTTTTCGTCAGTTAAAGTCCAAGAAGGGAATAATGATCTCAGAGTTTTGTATTTATCATTGGACTTGGCCTCCTGACCCTCCTAAAGAAAGGCAATGACTTGAAACAGTTTTCACAAAGCCAAGAAATGAATGGTTGCAGTAAAAATTAATTTTATCCTGATCTCTCTTTTTTTTTACCCCCAGATACACAATTTCCATTATGTTTGGCTAAATCTTACCCCCTGGTTCCCTCAGAATGGTCAATGCAGTTCTCTACATTGGAAAGCTGTGCTGGCCCAAAGATGTCACTATCTTGGCAATAGTCACACAGCCCCAAACAGGGCTATGTGGAGCTATGTGGAGTTTTATGATTCAGCAGCAACAAGTGTGAAAAGGCTGAGACTGCTAGCACTCACCCTTCCTGAACTTTTTCATATTCCTGGCACTCCCTGTGAGCACTGCTGGCTGCAGATATTTAAAGAGCAAAAAGTGCGAGTACTGAAGTTAGCTTTTTTTTTCACTTAGCATTTTTCCTTCCTCTTTTTTCATTTAGGCAGATCTTTGTGCTCTTATGGACATGAAAATCTTCCCCTGTTTTATTAGCACCAGCACAGATCATCTTGTTCTCCCAGCAAGCACCGTGAAGTGATGAGCAATACTCCTTGTCCCAGCAGCCTTTCTCCTCACAGCAGGCACTTTTCCCCCTTACCCAAGAAAGCAAGCAGGGTTTGTGTGGTGAAAGCACAGGGGTTTTTCTGTCACATAGTGGGTGCACATTCAGCGTGGTGGAGCACAAGCACTGGCTAAAGCAATGAGGTATCTTATATATTCCCCTTTACAAGCTGCACTGTACCAAGAGGTCTTTGCATTTTTTTCCAGAAGGCTGGACATTGCTGCTCTTTGAAAACCAAAAGATCTCCACATGAAAAACCCCAAAACCACACAAACCCAAAACACCTACACCACAACATGCTACACCTACAAAAGAGTGCTACAAGATTCCTTTGTGCCTGCCACAGGTTGAAGCTCCATGTTTCGTCCTTCTAGTATAATTCTTCTGGTATGAAATAGGGGCAAGATCTAGGTAACCTAAACCACATCTAAATTGGGACTTTAGACTCAAAAATCCACCTATTTCTGGGCTGTGATTTAGTCTCCAGGTTTGTATTCTCCAAAGAGGTACTTAGATTAATTGGGTACTTCCCAAGCCACTGGCACCTAACTTTTGACATCCACGTGTTCCTCAGGCATAATTGTTAATCAATGTTAAATTAATTTGGTGGTGGCTGGAGGTTTTGAGGAGGGGAGTTCAGAGAGCCAAAACCAGTCGACAGGCAGGGTTCCTGTCCACCTGCATTGGCTCAATCACTGGAGGTGCCAGTGATTAAAGGGACTCTCAGCCAAAGGTGGCTTTCCAGGTGCCCAGTGAACAGCACTGCTTGCTGCTGAATGCAGAGCTGAATCCATTTTCAGATGAAAGCAAATTCACTGACAGTCCTGACATTGAAAGAAATCACATGCTTAGAGACCAAACATTTATATTTGGTTTTATTCTTCTTTCCCACAACATACATGATGGCTGGAAATTTTTCCTGTGCACAATCTTTTCTTTTTCTGTTTATCTGTCCTTATTCAAAGCTAACAGCTGGTTTTACCTATGAGAACCAGCTCACAGATGCACTTCAGAATATGAAGCACATTTATGATAAGACACCTGATAAATCCCTTTATGTTCCATACCTTTCCTGTAAAGCTGGGGAGGGGGCGGGTGGAGAAGGAGAAAAGACCTGCCTCAGGATGATGTCATGGCTGTGGGGCACATCTGCCCCAAATTAAATTGCCATCTAAAGAGCTTATTTCTCAAACATATTTCTTTTCAGCTTGGAAGGAGACATAAAGCAGTGTATCCCTTCAGTTTGCATTTGGGGAGTCTGAAAATTCGGGATCGCCCTCCACAGTATGCCAGCAAGATTTACTAGTGCTGAGCCTCTCAGGTGATGATGCTGTACAAGTTGCATGAAAAATGAATCTTTCTTGGTTCCTTGATTAAGTTGTGACTCCTAATAAATCTTCCAGAGACATCAAGCCTGTCTTGCTAAAAGCATGAGGGACCTTTGCAAAGCCCTCTAGGAAGGTGTGAGAAAGAGGTCTCATCTGTGAGAAGAAAGCTTTAAAAAGTGAACCTGTTTGAATTTAAAAATATTCATTCTCAATCTTTCACAGTAAACTCTATGTGCATACCAGAATTGGAAGACAAAAATGCAGAATGCCTAGAAATAAACAACATTTAATCACTCCAAGAATGAAACATTTGCAAATAGACTGCTATGTCTGCTGTTGTACCATCCCCACTCTGTCCCCTCCACCTCCCCCCCACCCCCGCAAAAAAAAAGGCAACAGGAAAAAGGAAGAGGGGACATGAATGGCGACTATTGGTTTTTTTTTTACTTTCTGTGTGATCTTTTCCTATGAAGGCACTCAGCCTCTATGATTTGTGGGTGAAAAATAAGAGGAAAAAGCTGCACCAGACAAAATCCTCATGCTCTTGCTG
This sequence comes from Peucedramus taeniatus, assembly GCA_013400575.1. Taxonomy (NCBI): domain Eukaryota; kingdom Metazoa; phylum Chordata; class Aves; order Passeriformes; family Fringillidae; genus Peucedramus; species Peucedramus taeniatus. The sequence goes on from WBNO01014257.1 coordinate 428,049, forward strand.
CGTTTCAGTGCCAACATCAGGTGTCCCCAAAATACTCATGGTGGCAAAGCCCTGTGTAACAAGGGAAACATTTTTTTCTCCTGAGCAAACCCCCTGGCCCCAGTGGCCATGCCAGAGCTGTGCATGTGTGTGGAATCTGCTGCATTGGAGGAAAAGATGCAGCACATGCCACACACATGCACAGCCTTGTAACTGCCTGGGCAACCTGTGCTGCCTCTTTCAAAGCCCCTGCCAAACAGCATCAAAACACAGCAAAACCTGTCAACCCATCTAGAAACCATGGCCCTGGTTTTCCAGCACTCCAGTTGGTGGAGTTATGCTCATTTGCGCCAGCTGAGGAACTTTTCCTACATTTCCACCTGGTTCCTGAAGATTTATATACTAATTCTCTGCAAAACATTACAATGGAAAAAGAAAAAAGTTGCCTAATTGGGTCCACAAGCTCTATTTCATAAGTGAGTTATCTCAGCCTTGCTGGGTCAGACCTTACTGAGAGGACGATACATCCAGGGCTGTCATGTAAATCATTTCCTTTTGAATACTTATGTCTAATCAACTTCAGACCTTGTTTTGGACACATTGTATGTTTCATAAGCTGAAGAACTCTCTCTGATGAAATCCTCGCCTCCTGACCCCAAAATACATCTGAACAAAATTGTCCCATCAGGAGTTCAGATAATTGCTTGGCCTTTCCTGTCAGTCATAAACCAGACAGATGCAACTTTTTTGGACACTTCCCCACACTTGACTGTGCATTTCAAACATATTCCAAACCGTGTAAGAGAATAGGAATGGTTGCTTTTATAAATGTGTGGTAGTTCATATGTTTAAGCAAAGAAAACAGACACTCTTTGCTGGTGCCATATGTATTACTGTGTGATAAAATTTACCAGCATGTAGTTCTGCAATTATTGTCCTTACTCCATTAGTCTTAAATTTTATTTATTTCTGTGAACATTTTTCTTTCACTGGAAATCCCAGGCTCTCCCTTTTCTTGCGCCAAAGCTTACAAAGCACTGAGTAGTCCAGGCACAATTTGAAGACTCCATCTTTCTCACACCCAGAGAGGTTGTGTTTAGGAACTTTCTGCTCCCACACACAAATTCCTTCCAGCCCTGCAGCCATGCAGCTCTGGGGATCCAGCAGAGATGGCCAGTGGCTGATGCAGCAGGACACGGGCACTGAGCGAGGTTCACACCCCCCCAAGGCAGCATCCACCTCACAGGGCTGCAGCTCACAACAGGAGCAGCCCAAAGTCCTCATTGAGGGCTGAGCTGGGACACTGCCCAAGCATTGGTGAAGTCAGCAGGGAAGGCACAGCATGGACTGTGCAAAAACAGGTGAAAAGTTTTCTGCTGACTTCTGAGGGGACCACAATTTTCTTCTCCTCACCCTCCTTGACAGCCTGCTGGTTATGCAGGAGAGCTTGGAGAGGTGAGAAGAATTTGCTGGAGGAAGCCTGGAACATATCTGCTGGTGAATGGCAAGTCACCCCATGCACTTGGATGGAGCTAAATCCTGAACAATGAGAAGTATTGCAAATATTCAGACATCACAGACAAGGGTTTACAGAGATCACAGTCTTGAGTTGAAAGCCTGGGAATTCCTCAAGGAGAAGGTGTGGTCTGGCGCAGTGCTTATGAGCCAAGAACTTTCCAAGTGCCTCTGCAGCTTTCAAAATCTGATGAGAAAATTGAGTTCATGGGCAAAACACATTGTGAAAATGGAAAGCAGGCTGCTACTTCATCAGTAAGTTGAAAGAACAGAACGTATGTGAATGTTAGAAAAGAAGAATCATTAAAAGTTCATTCTACATCAAGAAGAGAACTTTCTAAGGAGTGGGAAGCAAGGACCTGCAGGGTTCAGGTGCCAAGAAGAACTTCACTTTGCACTAGAATCCTGGTTGTGCAAGCAGAGCTGCAGAACCACAGGTATTGTCTCACAGACCATTTGGCTGCTAAGCCTGATGTGGTTCCTGCAGACAGACAGGCTCTGTTAGACAGTGCTGTGCCTGTTTGCATTGCCAGCCTCTTGGTGGTTTGATGAAAGTCATTGCTATCTAGCAGAGGTGACAATGGAACATAACAGGACTCCATCTGCCACAGTTGTGGTCTAGCACTTAACACCTGTAGCGAAGAGTAATCTGGAAACAAAACTGGTGTTTCTGGCACTGGTGAGTGACACATGGGGCAGGGTTTGGCTCCGGGACAGCCTCATATATGTGCCCAGGTCTGTATGAGTTACAGAACCGCTCCTGAAGCTCCTGCTGGCTTTGTCATTTTGCAGGGTACCTTTGTGAGCCTGTAGTCTCAGGCAGAGCTCACACAGGGTTTATTTACAAAGCTGTCCTGTGAGGACATGGAAAAAAAGCATGAATCATTGGAAAAATTGCATTTTCTGCAGGAACACCCGCTGCAAAGGCCACAGGAGTCCCCTGGGTAGCTGCTGCACCCATCAGGTTGCCAGCACTCACGGACCAGCACATACTGAGCTGCTACTCTGAACTTCTCACTCTTTCCGGACTTATGCTAAGTGTAGGAAAATAACTTTCAATTTTTCTTATTTCTGCATTTCTCCTCTTCACTATTGTGATAAAACCCCTTATCTCATAATTCTGCTGTGTGATTTAGTTGGATGCCCGCTGTTTCAGCGTCTACCTTCTTGTTTCCTCACCTCGGATGCTCTCTGTAGCCGCTCCCTGTCTGTGCTGTCATTCCTGCTAGATTCTCACAGCATACAGGGCAAGAGTTATACGGGAAAATCAGTCTGTGGGCTCCTGCTTTGGGGACTGGAATGAGCATGTGGAACAAATGAACACAAAAAGGAGGCCAGAAATTTTTGGGAAGTGGAGGCACTCCAGCACAGCAACCCCATGGGCAGCGCCGCCCCAGGGAATGGAGAAAAAATTAAGGGAACCTCGAAAATGTCGGTGTGACTGTCACAGCGGCGCTCAGGGGCACTCAGAGCGGGNCCGCGCCTGAGGGGAGGGAGCGAGGCGGCACCGGGCGGCACCGGGACAGGACCGGGTACCGGGACGGGACCGGGCGGCACCGGGAGGCAACGGGACGGGACCGGGACGGGACCGGGGCGGCACCGGAGCGGGGAGGCTGTCCCGGTAGCTGAGGAGAGGGGCCGCCCTTGCTCTCCTCTGGCCGCTTTCCCGGCTCTCCGGGCCGTCCGTAAGCTGGAGGTGCGAGGAGGAGGTCAGGAAACGGGAGCAGAACCTTTCCGCCGTGTGTGTGTCCCCCGCAGAGCCCGTGCACTCCTCAGATGTTGGCCTTAACGGGGAGAAGTCTGCCCGGAGCCTAAGTGCCGGTCCCACGGAGCGCGTTTCGTGTCACTCAGTGGTGACACCCATCAGGTGCCACTACGATGCCTATTTTCATTCAGACATCTCCCTCCGAGGATGTTCGTTCACTGCCCGGGTTTTTACTTGGATGCTGCTAGTTCATTTGGAGTGATGCGTGCAATGACTCGGTGATCCTCCCGAGGATCCCCCCCTGAGCAGCAATTTCTCTTGGAAAAAAAAAGCCTTACCCCCATGCAGTGCCTTGTGCAAGCCTCTGAAATACATAGTGCAGTCCAAGCATGGTGGTTTGGTTGTGCTTTTAACCGGCTCTCTATAAAAAAAGCATATTTCTTGTCTCTTTGCTGTAATCATTTAACTTGTGCTAGTGGCTCTGAGTTTACATGTCTGCTCAAAGCACACACAGCATCTTTGCTTACTTCATTTAGAGACGTTTGGGATTGAAGCAAGCCCACCACTCAGAAGTCCTTCACAGTCCAAACACGGTCCCCATCCCAGGTCTGTGCAGTCACCAAGCCCAGCCAGCATTTCACTGCCCACCAGTTTTCTCACAGCTCACTGATACGGGCACTGCCAGGAGATGTGCTCAGCTCCCTTCCCAGGCACCTCATCAAAAGCGCAGCCCCTGACATTTTCCAAACACCATCTGCTAGTTTTGGCCCTTCTACAGGTGTTTCCAAATTATTTTGTGGAAGACCATGGAAAACATGATTTAAGGCAACCATTGAAGGAACTGGGAGACTGAAGGTGAAAATTCCCCAGGTGACATCTGCTCTTTTTGCATCCTCAGTGCTCCATCCTGCCTTGCTCTGACCCTCAGTATGAATGTGCAGTGTTGAGTCTCTCGGGAGAGGCAAAGCCCATCCGCAGTCCTCAAAACAAGGGCTTAGGAGTTTATACAGAATGCAACCTCTGCTCTGGGAAACCTGTGACTTTGGAGACAAGTGGGATTTGAGGAGGCTGAAAATGCAACAAGAGAAGATTTTCTTCAGATGTGTGGATGCTGTTGTAGGCTTCATGAGACATCAGTAAAGGAAAAATGATGTTATTTTAGTAAATAAAAATGCACATGTAAGCATTGAAAGGTGAAGTCAGAAGTTTGGAGTCAGTTTGCATTTTAACAGACACAGAAATAACAATGAACTGAGGAAACATGCTTGTTTATAAGGCTGCCTAAGCAAAGCCCTACAAGTCAGACAGAGAGCCATCAAACTCAGTTATGCTGAATAATATCCTATTACTCCCTGGACAAATAAGCCCATCCCCACTGGAGCTATCAAGGAATACCATTCCATGAATTATATACAATTCTGAACTTGTTTTTTAAACACATGCTTTTTGTGGGGGTAGTAAATCCATTACATTATTTTTGGTGATGCCCTCTGTTTCTATAGGTCTGATAAAGCTCAGCCTGTGAAATGTTTCTTCAGCTACCTCAAGGCAAATGCTGACATTACCAGGAAGCAAGCAGTGCTAAAGAAAGAAAGGTACATAAGTGAAATCCTGGGCTGAGACTACATGCGATGAAATGGAAGATGCCCAGACAAACATTAAAGTGTTTCTGCTGACTTACCGTGGAACTTTGTCCTTTTGCTGAAGAACTGCTGTGGGATTTCAGGCACAGTTGAGTCTTGATGAATTGTGAGGCAAAATTTGATTTTGATTAATTATTTGGTAAGTTCTGCAAATTGCATACACACGGGGGAAGTCTCCCTATAACATGTATTTCTCTGGTTTCCATTCCTTATCGTGCTGCTGTTGGGGATATTGAACACCTCCAGTTGTGGAATCCCTGCCCCGAGAAAAGGACGATGTCAGCTAAGCACAGGCAGTGCTGAGATTTATAGAGAAGTAAAGACAACTTCTGTTATTAAGCAAAGAAAGCTGAGCTGGATAAAAAGCTTGCTTGAGTAAAATTAAGCTTTTATTTTTCTTTTTTTCTTCTTCCTCTTTTTCTTTCTTAAGCTTAACAAAAAAGAAAAATGGAAAATCCCCACTGATTGCATCCAGCTGTTAAAATTTTATGATACTGAGATTCCCAGTTGTCATGACCACTTCATGTAGTTTAATATGCAGTCGTATTCTTTTCAGTTTCATTTTCTTCCCCAACTTTAGTTAATAAAACACCTTTCAGACAGCCTGTTCTTAGCAGTTATAGAGTGCCTGGTCTTCTTTTATAAAGAGGAGAACTGTGTGCGGCTCAACCCTGGCACATGAGAAAGTTAAACTGCAACCATAATTCCCATTACTGTCAGTGAGAGCAGCACTGATGAAAAGGCGCTGCAGGCTGAACGGCAGCAGGTTCCTTCTGATGGCCGTGGAGCAGCCCTGCAATAAAAAGGTCAGCTCTCTGCCCCAGCCCACTCCCCTTGCCTGTGGATGGCTTTGGGCCCACACCCAAAGTGAGCAAATCTGTCCAAACTTCAGACGTTCAGAGACAAACCAGCACCTCCCAAACTATCGTACATATATTCTGTTTGATCCGCAGCGAGCATCAGGGTTGTTATCTATACTGTCTGCACAGTTTCAGCTTGGCTTTTTTAAAGGACTTTTTTGCTGCTTGATTGGCACAGATAAAATATCCAGGATAAAGGTCATGCCCATAATTTTACTTGTAAATGCACTCATATTCTTATTCTGCCATCACTCCCAGTTCCCCCTGACTCACTGGTGTCTGCTCACACCAGCAGCCATGCATGTATAGGAGGTGTGGAAGTGATTCCCCGTGCCAGGGCAGCATTGGCATCAGTGGGGAAGAAGAATACTCCAACAAATACTTCTGCTTTAGAGCTCTTTGTTTGGTACAGCACACTGGCATTGCTCTGGCTTGCTGCCACTGCTCCTGTATATAGAAAAAACCCCACCATACATTAAGAAAGAATAAATGTACACATCAGCAGCTCCAGGATCACACCAGCTGATTTAATTAATCCCAGAACAAGAATTTAAAATAAGGGAATTCAGAATTATGATTAATCTGCAAAGGGAACAAAATATGCTACAGGCAAGAGGGTTTTGCTATTCTCTAGGCGGTGAATGCTTCTTTTTGAGCTTTGGCATTCTTTGAGTAAGTCCTTTGCCTTTGTGGTGTTGAAATGGTTTGAAGAATATATTTAATGATGCAGTTTTATGTAATAGGTAACCACATTACTGTGTTAAATATAAAGCAGTCAGAGGAACTGAAAATGAACTTCTTGATTTCCTTAGAGGTAGCATTGATAAACACCTTGGTCAACGAATACATTTTGTGGACAATGTTGAAGGAAATATTATCTTCTGACATACTTAGCTTGAGGAAGCTTTATCCTTCCTATACCAGTATTTATAGTCATAGTTTAATAGGAAGCCTCTAATGATAACATCTTACTGCTTCTTTAATCATCTTTTACTGATTAAAATAGCTGAGTTAATTTGGGACCTCTAAAGGATGGACACTATGGCTGGCTGGGGTGGGAGCATGGAGGCTCCCGGTGGCTACTGGCAGGCATGGGACTGTGTTGTAGCACTGCTCCTTGGAGAAATACTTCAACTGTTTCTCCAGGACAAGTCATCAGCTTCCATTTGCCATGCCTGCCTCTCTTGTGACAGGGATAGGAAAAGTGGCTTTTCAAAATTACAGAGATTTTAAAATGCAAAAAAAAGAAATGAAAAGGGAAAGGAACACTTGCAACATGCAGTGATGTTTTCTGAGATGGAGTAGAATTCACATCAAGTCCCTTTATTTAATGGGGAAGATCCAGCTGGCAGCTAACCTTTTGATATAAAACCACTATCAGCTTGCTCTTTTCCTGTCTTTCCTTGATCTCCTCCTCCTCCCCTTTCACTCCCTCCTCAGTAAACCAAACAAAAAAGAAGGGGAAAAGAGTGGAATTACTGTGACAGCTGTCACCATCACAGAGTTCAGTCTGTGCCTCTCCTTCCCCTGCCACCATCCTCAGGCACACCTTCTCTGGACAAGGGAATATCCCCAGCCTGAGGACTGCTGCAGCCCATCTCCTTCCAATATCAAAGCATTGCCAAGGGTCAAAATGAATTTTATACCTCCTAGGAGTTTGTTTTGTTTGCCAGAGCCTATTCCATTGGCACCTCCCTGGTTTGGATCCATAAGCAGTGACTTTCCTGCACTGCTCCTGAAGGGTTTCTCTAGGGCAAATGGCTCCAGGTCGTGGTCTGGGAAGGCAGTAAGCAACACCCAGTGGGCTTGGCAGAGCTAGCACTGGTGGATTGCTTTGAACTAATGTAAGGAAAAACTAAATTTTCCCTACCAATAAAATAATCAAGAAACACTGGCACGGTGGGAAGCAGATCCTGTCCTGAAGAGTTTGTAGCTGAAACAATGAATAGGCAGAAACAACTGTAAGGAGACACACAGGGACACTCCTGAGGTAGTGTGAGTCGGGATGAGATTGGTACCCACACCTTTGAGGTGTCAGATAAGTGCTCATTTTCTCCCCAGAACTGGTAACAGAGCAGTAACCAAGACATCTTGAAGTCATCTCAGGGTCAGTGAGAATACCCAGCTGCCAAGCTCCAAGTGGCCATGCAGTGCTGAAGACAAGACGGACATGAAGGAAAAAGAGATGGGTGAGAAAGGAATTGTAAAATAAAAGGATGCAAATAAATTTCTTTGTACTCTTAGGCCAGACTGCAGTGATGCAACACTTGTACAGACTCCTTCATCTTCTTTTGAAAGGAATTTCCTCTATGTCCCTGTCCCTCGCCAGTCAGAACGCGTGGTTCTGATCATTCATAACAGCATCATTTAATAGCACCAGCTTGAGTGAAGCCAAAGATGGAAGTCTGAGCTGAGGTATTCCCCCAAAAACCCCAAATGCACAGTTAAATCTAGCTTAACAAAACTGTGAGTATTCTTACATAGATGGAAAAATGCAAAAAAAAATCTGCAAATTATTTCACCTTTTTTCTAAAATGTGAAGCTATTGTGCATATATGAGTTCCCACACTTCCTGAAGCAAAGAACAGCCCTAGGCATACGGCCACTCAGTATAAAAGGCAAAAAATAATGTAATTCAGCCCACAAATTGACGGCTGAATCCTGCTGGATCTGAGTTCCTTTTGTGTCCTATAAAATTAGGAATTGTGGATATCAAAGAAAAAATGCTGGGTATCCTCCAGGGCTGGTTCATAGCCTCACAGAAATTCAGACTAAAAAGAAAACAACAAATTAAAGTCACACAAAATTCCTCAGAACAAAGAAAACTGCATCGAAGCAACAACTTTCATTTTTACCCCCTCAAGAGCTGAAATAAGCAGGCACTGAGGTAGTAAGCAGTTCTCATCCTGCCACCAGCAGCAGGATATACATACTTTAGAAATTACAGAAATTGTCTGATTTAGCAGAGTAGCTGAACAAATTAGAAATGATGATGTGAGTGGGGGTTTGGTTTATATAGCTGGTGTTCCAAGACAAAAATACAGATTATGACAGGTTAATGGAGACTGTGACATTCCCTATATATGTAAATAAACACTGAATTTGAGAACCTCTGTTTTCCCCAAGCACTAGTAAATAAAAGTATAACAGAGACTTCGTGTAAAGTAACCATATGCTTATAATTATACAAACATTGTGGATCCCCTGTGTGAAATTTCACATCTTTATTACGTCTATTTTAATGTTTACAAAGTTAGCAGTAATTTTTCAAAATCAAATATATCCTAAACAGGAAAAACAATTTCCTACATCGTTTTAATTTTCTACACCAGAGCAAATGAAAGCAGAATCACTGTTGCAAACTTTGTCCCTTTCTCCTGATCTATAGGCTGCAATTTGTTCTCCTGATGTCAGGATGTGTTTTGATGCACCAAGAATGCACGAGTGGCTTCCCTTTTCACGTCCATGTATTAAGTTTTTAACTGTGAGTGAGAGACAATGTGGTTCTAATCTTAAGGCAGTGACAAAAATGCAGAGAGCTTGCAGAGAAGCAAAGTTGCCACTGTTTTGTGGCAAAATAAAACACTGCAAAAAGCAACAGTGATGCTTAGGGTTAGCCCTGCTCTTTCTCCCGACTTTTCTTGTGAAAAGACTAACCACCAAAAGCAGGAGCAAAAGGAAGGGAAATGGGAAAGCCTGTCCCCACACTGTGGGGCTGCACAAGCCTCCACTGATCTGGAACATGGGGGGACTCATCTGGAAGAGCTCTGTGGGCTGTGGGGCACTGGGAGAGGTGCAGATCCCTTGCAGGATGCTTGGAAAGTGAAACAGGACTTTCTTTGGAGGACCACAATGCAGGAGGTACTTCAGACTCTCCTAAAGCAACCCTATTTATTTGGGCATGCTCCTTTGGCTTCTGTTAGTTCACACACCATAGTTTGGGCAATTAAAAGTCATGATCTGCTTAGACTTTTGAGGTTTATGTTGATAATTTGGAGATAGGGCATGCTGAAATAAATATGTTTAGGAAAAAAGGATGGTTTTATGTGTTAAGGAAAAAAAATTGGCTAATGTGATGGTCCAGAATGTGGGCAGCAGAGAAGGAGCTTGGTGCTCCATCTCAGAAGATACTATCAGACAAGAGCAGGGCAGCTGGGCCAGGAGGGAGGCAGGGAGAGGAGCTGTCCCATTACCCATAAGGGAAGATCCATGTGGGGCAGGGGAAACAACTCCTGGGCCAGAGCATAGCTACTTAAATATAAATATTACTGCCAGTGTGAAGCACTGCAAACCAACCTTTTCAGGAGCACTGCAGAAAAGATTAGAGGTGCTAAAAATGCTGAGGTTAAAAGAGTAAGAATTTAATGCCTCAGAACCAAGGCCTTTAAAAAAATTCCCATTTTCAAAGCCAAGGCTTGTGGAGGCTGGTGTTTTGCTGAAATCCAGCTCATATGGACTACACGGACATTTTGGAAAATGTGCTAACTGCTGTGCTGGTAGGAATCTCTGCCCCCTGATTATGTGGTATAAACCAGCCTTTTTGGAGCCTATTGTGCTAAAGTGGAAAAAACCCATAGTATGAGGGGGTACATTTTCTAGTCATCCTAATAAAAAATTATTTTGGTTCACAGAAATAAAAATCCTACAATAGATCATTCATGTTAAAACAAGCATCAACCTAGATGCAAAAAAGGAAAAAATATTAAGGAGGGATGTCTACAAACTGATCAGCTCTGTACTCATATCCCTTACGTATCACAGAAAGTCTTACAAAGGACCACAAACCAGAGGTGAAATGACTGGTGCTTATGTCTTGGCTTGACCACTTTGCAGGGATGAATTTTAACCTCTGTCATTCTTCCTCAACATGGCTGCTCATGTTGTAGTTATGGTAAGAGAAATTTTCATTGAACTTCTAGATGAAAGAAATTGCATTTGACTTGGACTGCTTCCTGACTTTCAAATTTGCCTCCAATCATTTATGCTTTTCCCCAGAACAGCAAATTCACAGAAAGAAAAAATGTGAAAAGTGGGATGTGCGCTAGTGCAATCAAATTAATGAAACTAGTTTTAAAACTTCATTTTTGCAATCTCCAAATTGTTTTAGCTCTGAGAAACATATTTGAAATTTTAAAAAAGTTACAAAATATGTATAATGCAATTACAAACGGAAATCTGGCCAACTTTTATTGTTGAGAAAACCAGAAAGGAAACAAGTTTTTAAAACACTATTCTTCTTTTCTGGTGGCTGCTATTATTTTACTCTTTTTATTGTTGCTGCCATTATTTCACTCTTTGCCATGCACTGAAGCGAGGATCCCAAGTGTCTCACAGGCACTGGTTCATTCTCAAGCTGCCCCACAAACTGCCCACTCCTGCCTGCAGCTCCCAGGTCCAGTTCCACACAGTTCTCTCAGGGACAATCAAAATCCAAGCTTCTTAAGATGGCTCAATATATTCAAGTCCCTCTCAGTGACCTGACTGTGCTGCTCCATGAGGCGCCACAATTGTTATATCCCCACAGTTCCATGCTCTGTCATTTCCTTAAGTGACTGTCTTGGCAATTAGCTGTATTGAACAATGGCATTGTATTCGGGGACAACCCTGAGCAACCTAAAGCTTTGAGAAACAGGCTGGAAAGCAACACTGCCTATTTGTGGCTGCTACTGCTACCTGTGTGCACGCTCACCCACTAAACAACAGTCTTGGGGAGCTATGGGGGGCATCTGCCTCAGCAGGGTCTCAGCCTCCACTCTGCCTGAAAGCTCACAAGAGCCAGAGGAAAGGCACTGTTGGCTGCAGAGGGCTTCAACTCAGGCCCCTGCTAAAGAAGTGACAGTGCAAAGCAGCCATCCAAGTCAATTTTAGAGAATGCGTTAAAACATGCAAAAGCAGCAGGTAGAAATTAAATCAGGCTGATGGAAGCTGCTCTTGAGACCTTGCAGCTTTGCATTAGCATGAAACCACCTCCCCTTGGGAGAGGAGGAGGCCAAGGGAGGAAAAAGCCGAGAACAAAGAGGGAAGAGGAGAGACAGACCAAGAGACAAAGGCAGGAAGGGAACAGACACTCCGGGAGCACCAGAGGGGACCCTGGAAACCAGCAGAGTGAGAGTGGGAAAGGGCAGCCGTGCAGCAGCAGCATTTGGGACCACAAGGAGGGGATGTGGGAAGTGGGAACAATATCAGAAAAGAAAAACAGGACAATGAAATACAGCAGGAGAGAAAAGAAAGAGCCTGGGGGGCTAGGGTTGGGCAGAAGTTGACTGAGGAGAAACTGGAGCTGAGCAGCTGATTGGAGATAGCCAGCAGGAGCATGGAATAAGTGAATAGGACACAAAAGGGGCAGAAGGAAACAAAAAAGTGATGATAAGGCTCCGGAAGGAACTGGGTCATGGCAAGAAAAAAATAGCCAAAATGCTAAGTACAGAGCAGAAAGGATGGGAGTGGCAAAGGGGAGCAGAAACAACAAAAGTGAGGCATCAGAAAAGAGAAGCCAAAGGGACAGGAGGAGGGGGGACACTCCCAGTGCAGAAAGCAGCTGATGAAAAGGGAGGGTAGTAGTCAGGAGGGTGTCTGTGAAGCCAGAGGATAGACAGGAGGAGTGAAAACACAATAAATAAAAGGGGGTGAAGAAATGGGTGAATGAAGTGGGAATTGGTTTTGCAGAACACTTGCCTCATTTCTGCACTGTCACTGATACTTTTTTGTAGCCCTGTCTCTTCACAGTTCATCTGCAGGCACCTCGCAGTACATCTATCATGCTAAAAAGAAGCCAAGGTAATGATGGGCCCCTTTCTCTAATCCCAGCTGTATGATGTGTCCCATATCCACATGGGCACATCCAAATGGCCATCTAGGGACAGCCCCTGGCACAAGCCATTACTTGTAAGGGATCTGGGTATTGGCTGGGAAAGTGCTGATTGGCATGGGCCAAAGCCACACCAGGGAACTCTCTAAGCCATGTATGGAGGTCTGCAGGGTAGTGTGAGCTCCTGTCTTGGAATTATCTTTTTTTCTAGTAGAGATGCAGCCTGGTTCACTTGGAACCTGAGCCTGTCACTTGCTTTGAATGTTCCCCTTGTGCTCCTCATAGTCCCTAGTGTCTCTCCATAGGAGATGGGGAACACAGTGGGACTAAGCACACTACAGGCAAACTGGGATGTGCCAGGCTAGAAGTCTGCTTCATACGCCCTGTCAGGGTCTGCCTCATCCCACTGATCCTGTGTTGCACTGGGAGTGGTGCCAAACGCCCAGGCATGAGCTGCTCTTAGTGGAAAATGAGAATGGGGAAGAAAAAGACAAATCCACAAGTCCAGTGTATGGCTGCATGAAGAATGGCAGGTGATGGAGGAGCATGGTCAGAGATCTCAGATTCTCTTTATTTACTATGGACCAGGCTTTTACAGCTAAACACACATGACCTCTTACTGGAAAGAGGAAAATCCACCAGTGGCAGAGCTGGGGCAGATAGGAGAGGTAGGAAGAAGTGGTCAATGGGAGATCAGGACAGGAAAAAAGGAACGCTCAGCACAGGGCAGAGAAAAGCCACGTGGGTAAGTGGAAAAAGGTGGTTTGTGGCTGCCTGCAGCAGCAGTACCATGGTTCAGGCAGGAGGATGAGAAGGTGAAGGAGAAGAAAGTAGTGATCAGGACAGGTAGAGTAATGCAAGCATGTTACCATGCTTTGCCATGGCTATGAACCCTAGACAGGTGGTTTGATGAAACCACTGGAGAACTGACACCAGTTTTATGCCGAAGGATGCACCTCTGAAAAGCCAAATGAAAAGGGGTGGGTGAATTTCTGAATCCTTGTGCTTCTGCTCCACTGCTGTCTTTTGCATGACCAGGACAAGGCAAATGTGTGCCCTGCTTTGAGGAATCTTTCCTGCCTGCCGTGATTATCTTGACAGTGTTGACTGCCCAGTAGTGCCCAACGCTGCTTTTTGCCAGGCCCCAGCCTGGCACTGTGCTCCCCTTGGACTGGTCCCCTCTTGGTGGCTGATTTGCAGATTTTGAGACAAGGAGAACGGTCTCTGGCTCTGCCTCGTGCTTTCCCTTCCTTCTCTAATGGGTGTCAGGACCCATTAGAGTCAGGACCCACCAAATTCTCCTTCTTATAAAACCCCTGCTTTGTGCCAAGTTTTCGGGCACATAGCCACGGGAATACAAAGAGCCTCAAGTAAAATCATTAGCATCACACGAATCTGCCCACACTCAAACCTGGAGAACCTGTGAGGCACCCGAGCAGATGACAGCACCGCTGGGTTGCTGAGCAGCGGTACCCGAGAGGTGGCAGCAAGACGCGCGGCATCTCGCTCCGGCCCTCGTGTCCGCTTCCCGCGTGGAGCACACGGCGAGGAGGGAGCGAAGGGACCCCCAAGCGCCCGACCGCGGGGTGTCCCGCCCCGCCGCGGACCGCCCCGCGGGGNGCCGCACGTCGGGCCGCCCTCCTCTTCCTCCCTACCGCCGCCGCCTCTCGCTATGAATGCTCGCCGGGCCCTGCTCTCCGCCGCCTTGCTCGCCAGCCTCCTCTGGGATTTACCTTGCTGCCTCCCGGCTTCCCTCCCTGCCTCCCCGGAGCTCGCCGCCTCATCCAAAGGTGGTCGCAGCCGCAGAGTGCCGCGGTCCCCACGGGAAAACCGCCCGCGACAAGGGGGACACGCCATGGACCGGGCGCTCCCACGGGCGGAACCCCACGAGTACATGCTGTCTCTGTTCAGGACTTACTCTATCGCGGAGAAACTGGGCATCAACGCCAGCTTTTTTCAGTCGTCCAAGTCCGCCAACACCATCACTAGTTTTGTAGACAGGGGACGAGGTAAGTTCTGCCCCCCCACGCCCCTCACGGTTCCCCCGGGGCTGCGGGTGCCCCTTCCCGCTGCGCTCCGCGGTACGAGGCTGCCGTCCCGCGGAGCCTGGTGTTGGGGAGGTGGGGAGCGCGCTGCTGTGGTCACCGGTGCTGTTGCCCGCCCCGGTATTGCAGGAAAGTGCAGATCTCTCGGTAAATTGGGAGATTTACCGTTGTTATATTTTAAAGCAAACGGCCCCTCGGCACTAAACCCGAGCCGAGGCAGCCCTAAATGCTGCATGCGAGAAACACGAGTGTTCCTCCCCGAATCGTCATGGGGTGGTGGAAAACACGCCCCAGCTTTGTAAGAGGAATTTGGGTGTAAATTCAACCTCGAAAAAAAAGAATTAAATATCGCTCCTCTGGTTTCTTTCCACCCGCCGGAGAAAGGGTGGCTCTTATCGACACGGCTGCACGGCGAAAAGAAAGTTTAAACTGACCGAGGGCAAACATCTTCTGCCTGGGGCTGCTCTCGCCTCGGGTCGCGTTATCGGGGTTACCTGGAAGAGCCCCGGCCCCTTCCGAGAGCGCCGGGGCTGTGACCCTCCGGCTCCACTTGCGGGGGGGGCAGCCTGCAGCCCAGGTACCGCCCGGTACCGGGACTCAGCGAGGGGCGGCCGGACTTGACGTGTGCTCCGGGGCCGCATCCTTTGCGCTGTGTGCGGGGTTGGTCCTCATGCACCCCCGGGCCGGGACTGGCAGCGGGGCCCGCTACCGCTACCCCGGGCCGCATCAGTGCCGCGGGGCTCCCGGGCTTCCTCCGTGACCTGCAGCCCCGGCCGCGGCCCTCCTTCTCCGTGCTTTTCTCCCGTCGTCGTATCGCTCGTACCCGGGGCCGCGGGTGCACATTTCTCGTCGATCCGGAGTAAAATTTCCCTTCCATAAAAACGCCCCCCTGCCCCTTTTATTCCCTCCCTTGTTTCGTTACTCTGGTTGTGAGCCATTAAGAACAGACTAATTAACAGGTTCTTAATGAAGGTTGCGCTTTCGTTCCTCCCCCTCTCCCGCATCTGAAGACCCTCCCCTCCGTCCGCGCCTCCTCGGGCACTGGTGTACCTGCCGGTGGCTGGCAGCACCGGGAGCCGGGGCAGCTCGCCGCCCTCCCGCCGTGTCCCAGCCGTTTTAGGGCAAAACACAGCGCCGGGATAATCGCACGGCTCCCTGGAGCTGCAGAAGCCGATCGCCCCAAACCAAATCGAACGGAACCCAAACCGGCCCCCTTCACCGCCTCCCCGAGCCGGAAGCTTCTCCCCGCCCACGGCACCCAAGGCTCAGCCCCTTGCCCCACTGCTACCCCTGGCTCGGGGGAGTTCTTTCCGCGGAGGGAGCTCGGCGGGGCTCTTCGCCTCCCGCCTCGGTGCCTCTCTGGGCTCGGGAGGACGCCTGGAAGCGCCCACAGTATGTGCCCCTCGCGGTCGGCAGCCCGCAGACGTTATCGAGGGGAAAGGGGACGAGGGGTTTTGCTCTCCGCCTTCGCCTTATGGGGGTTGTTTTCTTCGTCGCTGTTAAAAGCGGGGGTGGGGGGAAGACGATCCACTTTCTAGAAACACGGTTTCGAAAATGCAGCCGTCAGAAAGGAGCTGGACCGCTCCCCCTGACGGAGAGGAAACGGGGTGCTAATTCTGCGAGCCGCAGGAAATGGAGCCGCGCTCGATATCATCTTATTCTTGATAACCAGAAGAAAGACAGTTAATTTAACAAATTTAGCTCATCTCGCTGCATGTGAGATTCTACTCCGGGGGAAGTGATTTGCTAACAGAAGTCCTGGTTTGATTAAGGAAAAGCCTCACTTTTCCCCATTGATTTTGATTTGATGTGTCACAGGCTGTGACCTTCTGCTGGACCTTCTGAGGGTTGCTTAGCATCAAGCCACTGATTGGAGTATTTCAACTCAGTGATCTAATTGAGTGTTCATGTCATAACATATCAAATATTGTCTAGTCTTCCATAATGAAGTGGACCAGCCGATGGCACATCACCAAAAAACTTCAAGAGAGCTTCCGTTCCTCTGAAGTGGTAGCTATTTTACTGCCCACCTCCCCGTGGGCTCCTAGCCCAGTTAATTGGCGAGCTGGAGTTGTGCTGATGATGAACAGTCTTTGCTCAGGGAAAGCGGGGAAGGGGGGGCAGATTTTCTGTCACTTCATTTGCAGACAGTATAGCCGCCCAAATTGACCCAATTAGATGGGCTGCTCTTTACCTAAGCGGCAGCTCCGGGGGGGATATGACGGTGGCCGTCCCACCTGCCGCACTCCATCCTGCATGGCAGCATTTCGGGGGGACAGCAGCCCGCAGAGGAGCGCGAAGTGACTTTTAGTCCTGCCGAGAAATTCCCTTCCCGTACGAGGCGGGCTGCTGTGCCTGCGTGTCCGCGACAGCGTCCGGCGGGGCTGCTCGGCGCTCGGCTCTGACCGGCAGCGGCTCCCGAGCCCGCCGGTCCCACCGCCCTCCGAGGCTGCGCAGAGGGCAGAGCGCTTCGGGGCAGACACCGAAAAACGCTTCCCTTTGCTTCGCTTCCTCCCTTCCCGCTTGAAGCTAATAAGATCGTTTTCAGGGTAGCGCGAGAGGGAGTGAAGACTCGCTACTGCTTGATACATGAATAATTTTTTCCCCCGTCGGTAGAAAAAGAGAGGAGAAAGGGGGGAAAGGGTTTGCGATTCCCCCTTCTCCACCCCCTCCCGCCCCCCACTCGCTCCCCCTTGTTACGGTCGCAAGATCAGACAGGACCTAGCTGAATGTAGGAAAATTACTGTTGGCACATGAAGTAACTCATTAAAACGCAGATGGTGCTCTCACTGGCCTCAGGACCCCCAGCATTGGAGCTCCACAGTAAGGCAGGACAATTAGGAGCTGCAAGGACTCCACCAGGCAGGGGAAGGAAAAAAAAAAAGGAAAAAATAAAAAGAAAAAAAAATAAAAAAAAGGGGGGGAGAGCGGGAGGGAGCTGGAGAAGAGAGCTATAAACAAGCAATCCCACAGCTAGCAAGAAACGCGGCATGACTGGGAACAAATCGAAAACAAAAAAGAAATAGCTGGAGTGCGAGGGAGCACGATTTTCGAAAGGATCTCCGTGGGAAGGGATTGCCACGCGGGCCGGCTGCTGCGAGTGGCCCTCGCCTCACCCTTTTGTGTCTGCATCGGCACCAAGGCAGGGCTCCCGCATAGGAAATGCTGCGGTCCGCGCCTAAGGGACGGGGAAATCGAAATGGGTCAAGATCGTCTCCTTTTTCCCTTCCCGATTTCTTTATGCAGTTTCGCGTTCCAGTTGGGAGGCAGCTGATTCGGATGGGCAGGGATCCGAACATCGGTATTTCACTCTTGCCATGAGGGTCGTGAGGGTGGTAAATAGACGGTTAGGACGAAAGGGGGATCCCGTGTGCAGAAACTGAAAATGGCCCAGCTGTGCATGTGGCAGAAGAAGAGTGTAAATCTCACTTGAAGTTCATCTAGTACAACATATTTATGCAAAACAGCGGGTTTCTGGGTGGACCGAAAGCTGCAATATAGTGTAATCTGTGCAGCGCCTTTGCCCAAGCAGTGTTGTCGTTGGCAGAAGGAAAATGAAATATAAACAGGGAAGTATTTTAATGGGAAAGGAGGGAATTCACAACTGTTAATTATTTGGTGACCTTGTATTCGATTTGTTTGAGCCCCTTATAAAAACACTAATGCAGACCAGACGGCCGGAGCGCGGCAGCGAGCTGCCGCTCCTCATCCCCGCCGTGCACCCGGGAAAGGAGCGAGCGGCCCGGCCCGGCCCGGCCC
>WBNO01014257.1:452438-587091 GCA_013400575.1 Peucedramus taeniatus
GGCGAGCGGGCCGGGCAGGCGGCGAGGCCCCCGCCCGGTCCCTTCCCCGCTCCCCTCTACCTCCCCCGGGGTTTATCTGGCGATCTATCCTCCTCCCTCCAAAGGTGAAGGCAATTTACCAAGTACAAAAAGAGTCGGGGGAGGGAGAGGGAGCAGACCGATCCCTCTCTCTGAAGTTGCTCTGAAGAGGGCTGTTTAATTTCTGCCCTCTCTCTTTCACATTCCTGCAAGCTTACCAGCCAGAAATAGCCTACGCTCCCCCCCCCACTCCCTTTCCCTCTCTCCCCCCCAAGGGGAAAAAAAAAAAAAAAAAAGAAAGAGAAAAGGAGAAAATGGGCCAACAACTAAGAGTTGCTCAAGATTGTAATTATCAGCTAGGTTTTATTTTAAGACAGCAAACTGTGAAGAGCGAAGTGTTCCAGAAAGCACAATCCGCGGGGTGGATTGGGAAGGAAACTCCTTCGGGTCCCACGAAGAGTGCAAGGATGCCATTGCCAGGTCTCTGGGTAGCTGTGTCTCGGCAGCCCTCGCAACTTGCAGCAGTATTATATGCAAATGTTGTGCTGGAAAAGGCGTTTTATGTCAGATTTCTGTTTCTTTTCCACCTTTGGTCTCAGCTGGGGCTTCACCTGAGGAAAGTGCACTTCGAAGCTATGCCTAGCCCTTTCTTAATGTAATTATTATGTTCGTAGTTTCAGGCTTTCCCCCACCGATTTCTAGAATTGTTGGCGTATCTGGTATTGCAGAGCTACAAACTTGTGGAAAAAGATAAAAAAGAGAAGAGAATAATAATATAAAATGCTAATAAAAAGACTCGACCAGGAGCATTAATTTAAAATGCACATTTTGCTTCGGATGCACTGTTGTTCATGTAAAAGTTGTAAATATTTGTTTATTTAAACAGACTGAAAAGTGCAAAATGGAGATGAACAACATGCATTTCTTTTTTAATGTACAAAACATGATATGCACTCGAAATGTTATAATTTCTAATATTTTTAAAAGTTTATATTTGAGTTGTACAGAATTAAGCATTAATCAAATATTTCATCCTTACTTAACATTATCATTTCCTTAAGATATTATTACAAGATTTAAATTCTGTGCTAATAATGGAGAAAATAATTTTTTTTTACTGTCTACCTCAATATAATGCAAGTATTTACAACTCTAAAGTTATCTGAGGTAAATTAATATTCAGAACATTTTTACAATACACCTTTACTGGACGATACTACAACTATTATTGTATTATTAAACATTTTTTTTCCCAAAAAGTCAGCTTGCTTTTATATGTTCTATTATTTGATTAAGTAATTCTGAGTTCTCAAGTAAATATTGGCTCTGATTCTAAAATGCTGCAGAGTTGAGCTGGATCAAGTGCCACTTGAAGGCGCACCTAAAGCCATTCCTCCTGTCTGAAGACTTTTTGTACTCTCACAAGATCTTTAGTTTCGTCTTTGGTATATGCCAGTGGCATAAAGCTGCATTGTGTTTTTATGCATTTTATGCAATGATTATTGTAAGTGGGAGAATGCATTAAGTGGAAAAATTCAGGCAAACCTTTGTAAATCTCACCTGTACTGGGGACATTAATATACACTGTATGATGATGATGATGAGCAAAAGACAATGAATGTTTTATAAATGATATTTATTTTGATGCAATGGGTAATATATTTATTAAATATTTCCTGGCTATCTCCTAGATAATGAAGAACTATTCAATGAGTAGCTGTTTCAGTAAGAGAAGGATCCTCTCTCAGTGATGCGTGCAGAGGTGGTACAGGCAGCTTGGGGGCTGTGAGCCCCACTCTCAGGGAAAAAAATAAAAGCCTCATCTTATATGCAGAAGGGCTGAAAGAGCTGCTCACCTTGTGGAATGTGTTTGAAAACAAGGTTCCTTTCATGGAAAGGGGAATTTTTTTGCCATATCACAAGATCTGATCCCACACGCTTTTCTCTGACCAGCTTTCACTCCCTTGGACTGGTGCTTGAACAAAGGAGTGCAGAATCGGGCCCGAGTGTTTGAGTAGCAGCAGCTAAGAGACCTGTAGAAGACTCCAGAGGAATATTGCCTTCTAGTACTTAATAGTGTTTCAAGTTTGTTACTAATAGTAGATTTAGAAATTATAGCTTAAAAAGTGCTTTGGTTTTAAAGCCAGGCTCACCATGTGCGGTTCTGACTGGCGTGAACTTTGGTTGCTGTTCTGACCACACCAGTTCAGTCTGCTGCTATGGATCAAGACTCTGCTCTCTTTATGAGGGAGAGAATGGGCAAATGATGTCCAACAAGCTGCAATATACTCTCTGAGGAAAGGTAATCGAGATATGTAAGACATTGTCAACTGGAAATGAACATGATGTAAAATCTGAAATTTTACAAAATTGTCAGCTAGAGAAGGCTGAATGAATCATCTCTTTATTTTGCTGTCTATTGAGCAAATGAATTATTGTGTGTACAGACAATGCTTTGGCTAAAACCATACACTGAGAGTTTCAATGCAATTTCCTTTCCATGTAAAAACCAATATCGCTTCTGTTGCAAGCCCATTCATCACACGCGTGGTGGCAAGCTGTGCTGTCACTGAGTTGTCCTTTCTGCTCCGCCTCAGACATGGCTTTGGGGAGCTTCATCAGACAAAGTTCAACTGTGGGAGGCCTAAGAAAACTTCCATCAAAGGAAGTTGTTAAAGAGGCAACGTTTTTCTCTCCTGGGTGTACAGTGTAGTGCAGTTTGTACCTTCTTCTACATTAGCTGAATTTTTGGTGACGTCTTTAATGGCCAAAAAATGCTTGAAAGCCCTTTGTCCCAAATGCCTGTGGTTGGTAACCTCCAAGAGGAGTGGAGAACCAGAAAAAAAGGCAAAAGTAGTTAGAAACTGCAGTATCTACTTTGGAGGCACACCTTTTGGATATTGCTTACTGGCCTTTTTGAGCATATGCTCTGCATTCTACAGCTAATATAACATTATCTGAACCTATTTTGGCAAGTCTGCTATTCCTAAAGATGGGATCTCTGCTCACTTCCTTTTTTAGGTCTGCAGTATTCTTTTGCACAAGTCTGAAAAGGAGCAATATCTTGCTGAGAGGGAGAAGTGAATAGATACAGCAAAGCTGATCAATGGTATTCCTTTCCTTGCACTTCCTGTCCTCTCTCCTACCCTCCCCCCAAGACATACCCAGTAAATTGAAATTGTGACAAAAAATACCTGTAATTATTTTTTCAGCTTTTTTGCTACAAATACTGCAAGCCTTTGTTACAGAGAAATCCAAATATGGAAATGCAGTGGATACAAAGCTCAGATCTCTTTGTCCTGCCAAAGTAATATGAAGTTTCTTTTCCATTTCTCAACTCCCCATGCTCAAAATCACATTTCGAAAGGGGAAATTATTTCTTTTATTATGTTGCTGGCCAGAAGAGGGAGCAGAATCTATGAAATAGTGGGAATAGACAACGAGGGACAGAAGACAGCTGAAGTTGGTCTGGCTGATGGTGTGATACTTATCAACAGACGTTATACAATCCATCCATCACACTGGCTGTGCTGCTCAAGCACAAGAAAATCACTGACTCATCCTTGAAGTGTAGATATGCATTGGAACAAATTCTGAGTACATGAATGAAAAAAAAACAGCATGGGACTTAATCCCTTTTATAAGTAAGCTCCTTTTTGGATCACAGACTCCCTCTTACATTTATTTATGTGTTTCTGAAAATGATTTTTTTGTGGGGAAAAAAAGCTGGAAATTCCCTGTGAAGAGCAGATCCAGTTTTCCTGCTTGTTATCTCCATGAGAGATGAGAGGTTGGGCTGTTTACTGCATTTATAAAATAAGCATGTTGATTTTTAACAACTTGGTGTTTAACCTCAAATATTATTTGAGCTGATCACATTGTATGAAACCTCTTCCTTCATAAACTCTTATCTTTGCTTCAGAAGCACATCTGAAGCTTTGAGGAAGTTGAGTGACTGAACTTCACCCTTGTCCCTCATTCAGAGGCTGGGCAGCAGGACAGCAGGTATCAATAGTGTGTAATTTGTTCTTTCACATAGCAACCATGTGCTATAAAGGAATATATTCCCCTAGAGCAGGGTCCTCTTGTCAGCATTCAGCTATATTATGTGATTAGATTTCCAAATATTTGTTCTTGTTTCTTTGCAGTGTCAGACCCATTGTAAACTGAGGATGTTCCAGCTGTTCATAATTGTGAGGGAGGAGAATCAACATATTGTCCCTGCTACACTCATCACCTGCCTGTTGCTTGATGACTGCAGCCTTGAAAAGCACCACTGTCTTATTTAATATACGTTACTATTTAGTGTATTATGCTCTTGGGAGTTAGAAACTGTTCTCCCAAGGTTTTACCCAGACCTAATTTTACACATCAGCCTGATGCAGAGCACGGGACTTTATATTTGCCCATGTGCTAGCATTTTGACAAATGTTTGTTTAAACTATGAGTGCTGTCAACCCGCTCTCTGGAACTGAGAAATCTGAAATTGGGCTGTGGACCTTTATCCAATAAGACTGCTTTCCTACTAACAACTTTCTGCACCGTTTTTTAGGAAGACCTTAGGGAGAATCTCCATCCTATGGAGCATTGTTAAATCAGTGAAAAAAAAACACGTTGCTTTCCAGAATGTGAGAATTTTATTGCTAGAGAAAAATGAGTGAAAATGCTCCTAGGACAGCAGAGTTCGAGTGAGTGGGCAGGAGAGACCTCAGGTGAGTAAGAAAAGTGGAGGTCTGGTTGACAACTCATTGCTTTGGTGGAAGTGGGAAATTGCAGGAGGGCCATAGAAGAACGAGAGGGATAATGTAAGGGCAACCTGCCAAACATCTGAGATGTTTTCACTCTAATGGTAAGAGTATGGAGAATAAACAGGAAGAACAAGAAGTCTTGGGACACAACAAAGGCTGTAGTTTAATCAGCATCACATAGGCTCAGTGAAATAAATTGTGGCACTTCAATATTAGCAGAGAGAGTATAATCTGTGTAGGAAGTAGAGGTAGTAAAAAAGGGAAGAGTATTATCTGGTATATTAGGAATGTAAAGAAGGCCAGAAAGAGGGAAAGACAGAGGTTGGAGATGAAACAGAGGAACAGTAAAACGCTGTTAAAGATTACTGAATGAGGAGGAGGTTGATGTCACATTTTTGAACAACTTCTGGGAGTGTCCTGAGGATATGAGGTAGTGGTAATCTCACTTTATCTAACCAGATTATCTGCTGTCAGAAAATTTAAAAGCCAGCAAAACAAAACCTAACAGCACAGCACAGCACCAAAAGTTCCTCAAGTTTTTGGAATGTGTTTGGACATCTTTTTCTTTCTAAGTATTAAGGCAGTGATGGGAGACATGGCCAGATATGATATAATACATATGATTAATAAAGAGAAACTTGGTAGAAAGCAATTTGAGCTCATGTGTCTGTGGAGGAAGAGAGCAAGACCAAATGACTCCTGTATGGCAGATTTCCTCACTTCGGGCAGTTGATAGGGAAAGTTTTGAAGGGAGGAGCCAAAAGGAGAAAGAATCTTAAGCAAACAGGCAGTTTGGAAGAAATCCTTACTTAAAGGTCTCATAGGAAACTAATCTGCTGGCAAGGAGGACAGCATTGGAGAAAATCAGAGGATCTGAGTCAGAAGTTGAGTGGTTATCTCTTGACAAAAACCCATCATATAGAAAGTGATCAAAGACACTACTAGGATAAGTAAAAGAGAAGGACTGAAGTATAAAGAGTGCAAAAAGGAATCAGAAAAAGAAATTAAGAAAAACGGAAAAGGATTATCACTTTGTGGGGATGTTAAACAAAGGACAAATGAGAGTGGGCTGAAGTGTGAAACACCACCTTTACAAGTAGGAGACACTTGTTATGAGAGGCTGAGCACAGAACTAGCAAGAGAATTGAAATGCAGCTCACAGAAGAGAAGTGAAGGAACCTTTGAGTAAAGGGAATATACTCAGAGCAGGAAGTCCTGGGGAAGTTTACTCTGGTATAATTAAAGAACTAACCACAGGAATTTCTGAAATATTAACAAGTGTATTTAGGAACACAGAGAAGATTTTAAAGGTACCAAGAATTACAGACCAGACAACCTGTCTCAGATACCCCCAATACTTTGAGAATTACTGCAGAAATGTCAAGTGCTTCATAAAATAGCAACTGCAGAATGATAATGTGATACAAATATCCAGTGTGAATTTATCCAGAACAAATCATATCTAATTAGTCCCATGTTCTTCTTGGTAAGAAGACATGCATGCTTGAGACATGCAACTCAAGCATGTAAGTTTCCAACAAGATTTTGCTTCATTAAAGGGACAGTTTGATATAAGTACAGTGAAATGTAATAGCAAAAATATACAGTTAAGCACTTTATGCAAAATATTACACTTAAGAAAGGATAACACCAAGCAAAATATAAAAAAACCCCAGCTAATAATGCTCATACAAGAGAGAATCTGGACTGTATAGTGAAATGAGTTCTGAATACGAGGTAATGAATGATTGATTTGGTTGCCCAGGATATTCCAGAGAATAACAACTGGAATATTAGGTGTCAGAAATATTCTGACATCTAGACTAATGAGGGCTCAGGTAAGATTTTAGGAATCATGATCTAACAGATCATTTTCTGGTATCTTCTGGATTATTGGTAGTCTACTGGCCACAGGCTAACATGACCTGGGACATCAGTTTATCTGGGCAAAACAGATACCTATGTAAGACTCACTTAGGGCCAACACTTTCTCTGTGCTTTCTGAAAAATATTTTCAGGTATGTCTACCAGGGTGGACCTTGCTCAGTCCCTTGCCATCAAAAGAGGAAGGAGTAGAGCTCCCAGGGTGCTGTTGCATGGAGAACTCTGCAGTGCCACAGTGCCTGAGATCTATACATCATAAACTGCCTGGCACTGAGGAGAACTAAAAACTGTTATCCTCTCATCTGCAGTTATCTCCCTGAATTTTCCCCTTGAAATAGGAAAAAAGGGATTTATTTTGGTGCCTATTGTAGCACTAAACTGGACTGTATGTCTTCTGGGATGTCATTAGTACTGAGCAGAGTGGAATAAATGTCTCTCATAACTTTATATAAGGCATTATGTTTAATGCAGGCAGATGAATGCTTCACAGTGAGAGAGTCCCTTTGTTCCCTTCCACTCAGATGGGGTCCAGCACTGGATGAGAGTTTCTTGTTGCCATCATAAACCAGACAATGGGTCATAGCATGACAAAAATGTGCTTCTCTGTATTCACCAGGCACAATTTGCTGTTGATGCCAATTCCTGTCAAAAATCTCCCAAACCTCAATCAGCCTAAAACCAGTTATCTGCACTTTCCAGCAGATGTTCTGCAGACAGCTGTGTCCTACAGCTGACTCTGAAATACTTTTCAGAAACTTGGTTTTGTGTCCTCAGGAGTTTTAATCTAACATTGTTGTTCTGTCATTTATTTCATATTGGTTCAGATGTGGAGCTCTAGAGAGGAGTATTAGATATTACTGTGACCAGACAAATAAAAGCAATGAAAAATCTGGTCCATCTTGAACCAGAAACCCTGCAGACATGAGGGGAATCAGTTCTTGAATTTGTGTCTGCAGGCCCCTGGCACAGCTTTGAAGAGAGTACAGCATACCTGCTAATCAACCCTCTTACATACATCTTCGTTTAGTGAAGATGAACATCCAGTATGACACAAGCTCACAAATGTTTTTTTGCTTTGTTGTTTTAGAGGGAAATAAATTACTATCATAATCTAGAGATGTAATTCTGTAAACCATACTCCTGTCCCTTTTTGTCAATACTCTACAAGAAGAATATTTTCATTAACAGCGCTGAAGTTGTACTGACTCTTCTCTATTATTCAGTTGATCTTTCTTTTTGTTCTTTTAGAGTAGAGTCTAAAAACCTATTTAAATGGGGATGTATCTCCGCCAAAGGCTGTTTTTCTGGGAGACAATGCAAACAAATTAATGACTGACAAAACAGGCAGCAGAGCCATAAAGCATTAGGCATCTAGGTATGGTTGAAAGATTTTGAAAGAGAAAGAGGAAATAAAGAAGAAGTGATCATAATTTAAGGACTTCTCAAGTATTTCTGACTTCACATTTTATCTCAGGAAGAAGGGTACTCTTTACATTAAGATGAATGCCTAAGATGGCAAGGAAGATGGGCTTGACCTGGGGCCATTAGAAGTGTGGCAGACAATTGGAAAGCAGTCACATTTGCTTGAAAAACAACAAAACCCAATGTTTTCTCTAATTATGAGAGCTGTGGTATTCGAAATTGCTGAGGCATCTGCTCTCTAGCTGCCCCTTAAGTGCCACACTGTTACAGATGTGAGAGGTTCAGAGTAGCTTAGAGAAAGCCAGGACGTTGTACTCCTGGGCATTATGTTTTACAGCTTGGTAGTCCTAGTGGGTTTGCAAATATTTCTTGCTCTGCGTTCTGTTCTGTTCTCTATCAGCAGCCACCAGGACAAATTCCTTGATGTGAAGGTAGAATTTGTTTCAGATGGAGCAGCCCAGAGATAATGCCTTCTCCTCCCTACAGCTTTGGCTCTGGTCTTTTCTGTTTGTGGCACAAGCTTTGCCAGAAGCTCTGAGGCATTTAGACTCATAGCCTAGCTAGAGGGTTTTGTTTTGTGTGAGGAAGTATATGCATTTGAATTCAAAGCAGATTGTTTCATCCAGTGTCAAATTCTGTGCAGATGGAACATGATATGATATGTTGAAGTGGGACATATAGCATATGGCTATAATTCAGAGAAACACATTTCTCCAGCTGGATACCTGCTATTGAGTTGGAAAACATGTGTCCTGCATTCTGGTAGGCTTCCACCAGAACAGTGAGAGGACATAAAAGACAGGTCATTCCTGGTATTGAGTATCAGCTAATACTTACATCTATTTCACTGGTTTCATAGTGCTGTTCACAATTAAGCCTCCTGTTATCACAATGAGCATAGTGCAACTGAAAAAAAAAAAAAGCTATTGCTGAGCTCTACACCCACAAGTACATGTGGACATGCCAACATATGCAAACAGGCTGGACTGCTTTTGGGCTGGATGGCCATGCCTTCTGCCTTTCCTGTCCCCAGGGAAAACATAGCCCGTGCTGCCTCAGGGTGCAGCACTTCTTCCAGACATCAGCCCCTGACTCTGGGGCTGCATCCCACATTTCCAGGGATCCCCTGAACCTGGAGATCCCCTTGGATGCAGCACTGACCTACAGCCCATGTCTTGCTCAGTCTCGCTGTGGTGCTGCAGTGAGCATCTGGGTGGGAGTGATGGTGTCTTTGGACTCAGAAGCTGCAGCTCTGCCTGGGTCCTGCATGGTCTGGCAAGGTGCAGGCATAATTTCACAGCATCCCTAAGCAGGCAGGAGCTGAGTTGCACATGACAGACCTATTCCTCAAGGAAAATGGGCTCATTTTGGCACATGGCCAATGGGAGAAGTGAGATGTGACTTAAGCTGTATTAATAATCTCCTTATGCCTTCTGCCAGGCAGAGGTAGGCTGTGCATACAGCTTCTTCTGTGGTTCAACTGTTAAATACCTCGTGGTCAGACTCATGAGTAATTACCTGCCTCAGCCTATTTAAAAACTGAAGCAAGTATAAACCACTGCCCTGGAGGGATCCATCCTTTTCAATGCTGCTGTTCCCTGCCTGCTGATCACCTGCTCTGCTCCCTTGCACCCATCCAGGCTCCAACATTGCTCTGCTCCATCCCAGTCAAGCACGGTGAATAAATAACCATTTCTGTCCTGTGAGCAGGCTAACAATGCTCCCCTCTCACACCCTTGCCTCTGCTTTTTCTTTTGCAGATTTTACTCCTCTTGCCCTTAGTTTTATTTTCAAAACCTTGTGCAGCTAATAACCACTCTGCATGGCGTCCTTTCTCTGGCCTCTTGGAGACGATGGCATCTGCTATTTCCTCCTTCCTCTCCCTCTTCCACTTGTGGCTTTTTCCATGTTAGTCACCCCTTCCTACTCCCAGATTTAAAGCCTAGCATCACTGCCATATCTACACAAATTCTGTTATCTTCAGGTGCACTGTACCCTTGGAATTCTGCTAGTTCAATTCACACCATACCACCCCCCACAAAACACTAGTCTGGCAAAATCCTGATAGCAAAAGTGGAGGCTGACAGGTATGCAAAAAAACCCAAAAAACTTTCCCCAGCGGCTTTTTTTTTCTTTCTTATTTTTACATTTAAAATGGCTACAATTTTTATGATGCAAAGCTCTGTCCCCTCACTGGAACAGACATATTCCTAAGAAGAATAAAAGATATTTTTATGTGGAAAAAATACCACTGAAAGAAATTTCACTGTTGATATTAAAGAAGGTTCTACATGGATGGAGGTAAAATATCACTTTCTGTGGTTTTTCATCTCTGCCTTCTCCATTTTTTCAATACCATGCACCAAACAAAATAGGAAAATACAAAATCCTAAAGACTTAAATTTTTCATAAAAAAGTGAACATTTTCATTTCATTACAGGCTTAGTTCCTCAGCAATCCTTCTCACCCCATCATTCTGTTTTCAGGCTTTTTTTTTTAATCAGCAACTGTTCCCCTCCACAGCAGGAGTAGCTGGGGCAGCTGGGATGCTCTGAGGCTTGGCAGGTTCAGCACTGCAGGAACCAGGTGCAGGTGAATGTGCTGGCTCCTGGTGTGCCATGGGGCTCCCAGGGATCTGACAGTGACACCAAGAGCGGGGACTGGGCCTTTGCCAAGCACACCTCCCTGGCATGGCTGAGCAATAAACCCATGCTCAGCTGCACTGGCTCTTCCCCAGCCTGCTGATGGCTCCTAATTCACCTGAAGTGAATCACTGGAATGGTGCAACCCATCTCTTGTTCCCACAAATTCAATGAGATTCCTCCTGGAGAAGGCTGTGGGAAGCTGAGAAATATGTATGTGACCTGAGGGCAGGCATAGGTAGCTCCCCTGGTAGAGGCTCTGGAGCAACTCAGCATTTCCCTTTTGCAGACAGCCTGCAATGTATCTTAAAGAAGAAAAATACTGTAATTTTACTGATTATTTTTAAAAGATTTTTCATGTTGCAATAAAGACTGAAAACAGCAAAAAAAAGACAATGTTGTCCTGCATGGAGGGTGTGGGAATTGCAACACATTTTCTGCCTTTATGCATTGCAATTTTAACATATTCCATGCATATTCCTGTCCCCTTTTTGCATGAACACGGCAAAGTTTGAGTTCCATGGGCAAAAAACTGCATTGTATTTTAAAATGTTAGTTTCATTAACAATATAAATTTTAAAAAAAAATTTAATAGAGGAGGTAGAAAACGAATTGCAGGGTTTTTATTCCTCTTATTTGTGCTGGAAGGGGACAGGCGGTCATGTCACTTACATGAGCCACAACAGCTCAACGGCACAGCCCCACTTCTGGATATTTGTAATCAAACCAGAATCAAAACAGTGATGATGCCCAGAGGTGAGTGAGGGATGGAGCTGCTCATAAATGTCAAGTTAGAAAAAAAGCCACAGCAGCTGTTATTAAGTGAGCACTCTGCTCTGGGTTTTGGCTCGTGCACCCCATTCATGGGGACCCTGGGGTAGCTGATGGAGGTGCTCATGACTTTCCAATGTGTCTAGTCACTGTCAGAGGCTCTTACTTCAGAAGAGGGAATTCAAAGAGCTCATGGCCATCTCCATTTCCTGCCCTTCTGAGTTCCTGGACCTTACAGAGGGTATCTCTGCTGCCCATTTAGGATGGGGGGGAGCTGAAGGAGCATGTCACTTCTCTGAGGCAGCAGATGCTCCATGAGAGGAAGATGATTTGTGTGCCAGAGCAACAAAGCAGGTCAGAGCTCTGCAAACAGCACCTGTTCCAAAGTGAGGAGAGCAATCCCAGCTGCAAAGTGTGGTGTATGCCTCATGTGGCTGAGGGAGTTGGGGTTGTTTAGCCTGGAGAAAAGGAGACTCAGAGGTGACCTTATCACTCTCTACAACTTCCGGAAGGGTAGTTGTAGTCAGGTGGGGATTAGTTTCTTTCTCCAGGCAGCACCTGACAGAACAAGAGGTCACAGTCTCAAGCTGCATCAAGGGAAATACAGGTTAGATATTAGGAAAAAGTTTTTCACAGAAAGGGTGATAAAGTTCTGGAATGGTCTGCCCAGGAAGGTGGTGGAGTCAGCATCCCTGGATGTGTTTAAAAAAAGACTGGATGTGGCACTTGGTGCCATGGTTTAGTACAGATGTCAGGGAATGGGTTGGACTCTATGATCTTGAAGGTCTCTTCCAACCTTGTTATTCTGTGATTCTGTGATGTGGCAGTGAAGTGACCCTGGGAATAAAGTGGCTGCTGGAAGCTGTCCAAAGGCTACCACACAGCAGCTGGTGGCAGGTCTCTCTGTGCCCCACTGTGGGTGCTGGTGGAGGGTCACGCCGCCTGCGCTGGTGGGGAGGGAGTGTGGTGCACATGTTGTGCACTGACCAGGAAGGAAACACAAACTCTGATTTCCATGACCTTTAGGGAGGAATAGTGCTCAGCATTGTTGTGACAGGAGAAGAGCTGCTTTTATAGGGAGAGGACTATCTGTAATTAGGGCACACAGATGCTGTAGGAGAGTCCTGATCAATACCTTGGGATGATGGAGCCAGATAGCCAGATATCTGTTCCTATCAAACGTTGGCCCTGACTAAGCTCTTGGAGAAATATAATGTTTCTGTTTAATAACAGAGAAAGTGCATTAATGTGAAGAGTTGACATGCTATCCAAATTTTGGACCGCTCTGTCTCTCCTGAGTTTTGTGTTTGTGATAAGTAACTAGTGTCCCACAGTAAATCTGCAGACCTAAATATTTGGCTGCCTGTGTATTTCATGGAAAGTTCCCCTGATTTCAAAAGGTCATGCAAATGTTAGAGTTTGGCCAGATGTGAAAACCAAACTGCCTCCCCTGAGTGCTGCAGACCAGCAAGTCACTGACCACCCTTGGATGCCACAATCATTGTTCATCAGTTTGTTAGATAGGCTGTACACAGGAATGATCTCTATGGAAATGGGAAGTCCAGACCAGTGAATACTTCTGTACTATTTGCAAGCTGTTGGAGGGGGAAAAACCCAGCATCTATTTTATCTACAGCCCTTTCCTCACTGAAATACAGTGCCAAAGAAATCTGAGCCAAGGGGCCTGACACTGGCTTTATGCCTTATATAGACCTGCTGTTTTTCATGCAGCACACCTGAGTTCTCAAAATGGCATAAAAGCCAATTTAACCAGTCTCAGAGGAATGGGCAGGGGTGTGGGGTGCCCTTCTGGGCACTGCAGATGATGGAAGTGCCCGTGATCTGTCACAGGCATGGTGTGCTGGAACACCCATGGCTCCTCTTGGATTTCCAGGTACAAGACCCACAGTGCAGCAAAGGCTGCTTGAAGCTTTTGTCTGCTTATGAAAGCACCTTTCTGGTTGGCTTGCCTGACCAGCGGAGGGTCCATTGTGCTGAGGGATTCTTTTGTATTTCTGAAACGAGCTGTATAATGGTCCCTTTCACACTGGTGTGCTAATGGAAAAGGCAGGGCAAAGCACCTCCTACCAACACCTCACAGAGCCCACCAGCTCTGCAAATATTACCAAACAAGTGACAGCAGCCCTCAGGTGGCTCAGCGTGAAATGGATGTGACACGATGGCATCCTGCAGAATCCCCAGAAAGGCTGAACTGCTGGGTCTTGGCTTTCTCATTTCAGCATCAGGTGGTCTCCTGTGGGCAGTGCCCTGTGGGGCAGCAGCATCTCTTCACCACTGAGCTTTAAGAGATGTGATGCCTGGGCAGGACTGCCCAGACCCTCCTGTACCTGCAGGGCTGGCTCTTAGATCCTGTACACTGGGGTGTAATTATAAAGACCTTTTGAGGTATGACATCTATGCAGGATCTCATGAATTATGCTTCTGCTTTCCTAAAACAGTGAGTGGTGATAGCTATCCCCATATTTCCTTACAAGTGTCTGAGAGGGCGAGTCATTGGCAATTTGGAAACAATTTTCATGTGATCACCTTCCTTGTATTTACCCTGGCACATGAAATTGGACAAAACATCAGTGTGCAAAAACAAGGCAAAGATAGGGAGCTACTGTATCTTATGTTTAGTTTAATATAACAGTTTGAGATGAGAAACTGGGAGATCTCACGCATGGTCTCAGTTGGCCTGAGTCCACATCTGCTTGATTTACTCCAGCTGAGGATCTGGCTCTAAACCATTTTCTTCCTCATAGATGTAGCTGCAGTCAAGCCAATTGGTACATGTCAGTGCAGATGAGCGTCCTGTGTAAAAATCAACAGAGAGCAAATGGGGGAGTAAAATTTCAAGCACAGAATGGCAGCATTCAGCTAACCCCTGCCTCTAGGCCAAAGCACACCCAAATGATCTGCATCCTGTAGTTTGGAATTTCAACCACCACAGGACTTGATCTAGGCTGTGCTCCACGCTCCCTCTGAGTCTTCTCCCTCCTATCCCTTGCAGATACCCCCCAAGCCCTACAAGCCCCTGCCTCTAAACTTCTGTTCAAGCAGTAGCTCCTGCCCTCGCCCTGGCAGAAGCACACTGCCTTTGGGGATGGCAAGGTAATTCTCTCTGGCAGACTTG
This sequence comes from Peucedramus taeniatus, assembly GCA_013400575.1. Lineage (NCBI taxonomy): Eukaryota > Metazoa > Chordata > Aves > Passeriformes > Fringillidae > Peucedramus > Peucedramus taeniatus. The sequence continues at coordinate 467,060 of WBNO01014257.1, forward strand.
CTCCTTCTGCCTTCTTATATCCTGAGTATCCTCTTCAGACTCCTATGCTGGCCTTGGAAGCTGGATGGAAGTGTGCCATAGGTCCCTTTCATACACAGTCTGCAACTGAGACCACATCCACCTGTTTCAGTCTCAGACTGATTTTCTTCTGCAAAGGATAGGAACAACAGACATGAGAAGATTTTTCAAGGCTGCAGGAACAGTTTCAGGTCTGACTGACAATCTAAAATTTTGTGTGCTCTGAACTCACCAAAGAGGTTCCTTCCTTGGGGAAGACCTGGATGGAAGAATTTGTGTGTATTTGGGGCAGCAGTTGCCAAACAGACTGGTTGACTTCTGGGCTGAAGGGGGAGAGAAGCTCCATGGGCTCTCTGCAGACGAAGCTGTGCAGAGTATGAAACACCTGGTGGGATGCCTGGGGCTGGGGGCACCACTGAGGCTACACCCAGTAGTGTCACAGCAGATTTCAGATTCTTGTGGATGTCCCACCCTCTTTCCCAGAAGGGTGACACTTGCTTACACTGACCTTCACAATACATTTTTGGCTCTCTTATCTCTATGCCATGCTCTATCTGGCAGCATATACATTTTAAGTGCTTCTCTGCAGTAGCTTTGTGCATGAATTTAGAAAAGCCACGGATTTCTTACAAGAGTCTTGCCCCTGAAAGCCTTCATAATTTCCTATAATGTGTTTTTGTCTTTAGCTGCCTATTATTTAAGTCACCCCTTAGCCTTATTAATACCTATCCTGCATCCCACCTTCAGTACACCATAATCCTTTCCATGGCATGACCTGGAAGTAGCCATATAACCCATATAACAATGCCTTCTCTTTTCCTCATGAATTCCAAGAGATGAATTCCTTCTGTATTCTGGTCTCAGCTATCACAGAATTATAGAATATGCAGAGTTGGAAGGGACCCATCAGGATCAAGTCCAGCTCCTGCAAATGACACCCCAAGAGTCACTCCATGTGCCTGAGAACATTGTCAAATGTTTCTTGAACTCTGTCAGGCTGGTGCTGTGACCACTTCCCTGGCCTCCTGTGAATTGTGGGAACTTGAATGTCTGTATTTCCAATTTGCAGGTCTCTTTCACTGGAAAACCATAAATAACAGCACAGTGATGCCACACAGGAAAAGGTACAAAATTCAGTGAGCTGATTTCTGAGTATCCTCCTGCACGATGGAACCTTCTGCCTGCACATACCACTGTTTTCTTGCCTTTCCATCCAGTCAGCGTGTTGATCCCACTAAAGCATCTGTCTTCATTCATCATGCTTTGCAAACCACTGTAAAAACACAGCATACCAGCTCTTCTTGGAACTAAACAGTTTTTTATCAGTGTAACAAAGTTTCCTTGCCCACCTCCTTGGCTATCCCTCCTTCCAACAGAGTCACAATGAAGTTTTACCTAGTGACGGAAGCTGAACGTTTCCTGGTTTTAATGTTTATTTAGTAAAACATTTTACATTCCTGGAGAGATACCAGTTTGTCATTAATGGATTCTTGGCTTGATGCCAGTAGCTAATAGTTTTATTGGTCCTCACACATACAGCACAATTATGCAATTTGGGTAACTGCACTGAGCTGTGCCTTCCTCTTCTTTAATTCTGACCCCCTAAAAAATGGGTGCTGGAGGATAGACAGCCATCAGAGTGTGGAGAGGGGGAAGGGATGAGAGGCTGTGCCCTCCCAAGCTTTGCAAAGGTTATACAGGGCTCCTGGCAGGCAGCTGGAGCCATCCACAGCCACGGTGAGGGGCAGGGTTAGCTGGAGCCCATCCACACGTTGGCTGTGAGATGGTGAGCTCTCCTGGCTCACCCCAGGTCGTGCTGGGAGCATTGTCCCCTTGCTGCCCATGGCCCTGACCCCACATTCCTGGTGTGATCCCCCTGCCCCACTCCTGCCCTCAGCTCACCAGAGCACAGGCAGGCAGAGCTGGCTGCCAGCTGGGGCTGTAGGAAGAGCTCTGTGACTGCACAAGTGGGATCTGCACCAAGAGCACAGTTGAGTACTTAAATACCTGTCTCGTTCAATCTCATTTTCCATTGGTATTTAAGATGAGGCCACTTCTTCCTTAAAGCTTCTTCCTCTATTAGTCTCAGTGACTAGACGAAAGGTGGCAGTGTCATTATTTTTCTGTGGGGGCTTGCATTTGTTTTTCAGCTGGAGAAGTCAGGGTGTTGTACACATGCATTTCAAGGGCATGACGCAGCAGAGAAAAATGAGTGCTTTGGTGCTACAGGTCAAGTTTATTTAACACTACAATGTTTTAAAACAGAGTGATGCCATTTCAATTAAATACCCTAGAATGTTTTTGCAAGGTAATAATTTAACTTTTCAGAACTACTTTTGCAAATTGAGCACATCTCACATAAAACACCCTGGCAATAAAATTGTATGTGTGAGAAAAAAATATGCTGAGGATTTTACTAGAAATAAGGGAAGTAGTAATTTTCTTTTTGGGACAGGCTGGTTCATTATAACATGTTATTATATCACTTAGCCTCCTCTGCATTTCTTTTGCAATATTTGTGTTTTGCTTCTCTCTTGCAGCAACCTTGTGATTAAGTTGTAAGGGATAATGAGAAAAGAAAATAAAGCAAAGAGCAAGAGGGCACTTGAATTTATAGAGCACATTCAACCCTGCCTTTGTCTCTTCCTCTTTCATTTGCAACATCTCCATTCCTGCTCTTTCTTTGTGTTTCCCACTGATCAAATTCAGTTCCACAGCTAGGATTGACTGAGACCCAAAACTGGACTTCACAGAAGTAGATAGTTGTAGGGACCAAAGAGACAAAGGGCACTTTAGAAATTAATTCTGTTTAGTTCTCTTGGTATTGCAACCTCTGGATTTTAAAACTGTGGAATTTCTTTTGATTATTGAAAGTTTTGCAAGGGATTTTGTTTTTCCTCAGAACCATTGGTTATTTGATACTTTTCTGTAAAGAAATATTTGACAAAGATGTGGCACAATGGTGTCTCATTCTGTTTCTAGGAAGAATGGAAATCGGAGGCAGGAAATTTCCAAAGTGAGTGTCAGATTCTGATGTCTTTTACAGAAGGATAAATCCAGGGTAATTCAGTGCAGTTACTTCAGATTTATGCTAGCATAAATAAGATAACAGTTTGGCTCTGGGAGTCTCTGTAGCTCCCCGTTTGCTCATCTAACAGCTGGCAGCTTGCTTCTTGCTATTTCTCTTGCTTTCTGGGCTAATTTGTCTTGCCTGGCGCTCAAGTTGGGGCCAAATGAACTCAGGACTTGGTTAAATGAACAAATGTGTTTTGCACAACACACAACTATGAATGGCTCAAGATCCTTCACATGATCATACATATTTCAGATTTCCCAAAGGTCAGAAATTAATGGCTAGTAAATGGATAGAAATATTACTTCACACAGTATGTAGTCAATCTGTGGAATTTGGTACTGCAGGAGGTCACTGATTCAAACAATGGGTCAGGATTTGAAAAATGGCTGGATAATTTTATATCAATTAATTACACTTGGAACTGGACAAGCAAAGATTGAGGTAAGCAGGCCTTTTGCACCAGCATAGACATGAACTCCCCTGCAGAGACTGGGAGGAATTTTCCCCTCGGGTTGTGCCCACTTGGCAATCACCTTTGCCTGCTTTCCTCTGTCATTCCACAGCAGGAGACAGAAGGAGGGAGCAAGTGAAGCTGAGGTCTGCAGGGCTCTGTCTGCTGCAAAACCTCAGCACCTCCTGACTTTGAAGGAATTAAGATCTACATCTAAAGCCAAGCCAGACCTACATCATCTTCACCTGCTTTAGGTGCTTTTTGAGTGTTATCTTTGTTCTGGAACTGGTACACGCACACTCACTGACAGAAAAAAATACACATTCACGTATGTAAGCTGATGCACTGCTGTTTACAAATAAAGTCAGACAACAAAATCACTTCAAAACCATTTTAGAAAATAAGTAGCTCAGCCATGAGTGTCTATTTAAGCATTTATACTTGTGTTCTAACCTCTCCTTGGGAGTTTCCTAGTGAAGGCACCAACCAGCTGTAGATATCTAGTGACACTTGAGAGGACCTGACACACCATGACATCCTCTGGTGGTTGGTGGGGAGAGAGTTTATGGGAAACTCCACTCTCCAGCTGCTTGGGGCCAGGTGACACCAGCTGGGGCATCTCAAATAGCCAAAAGACCAATGCTGAGGCAATTAAATCCTACTTACTGTGTCAAAACATGAACATACATCCTATCCCCTATATCTCCAAAAGGGAGCTGAGGTTGTTTTCCAGAAGTGCAAAAAGCTTCCTGGCACAGCACTGATCATTGTCTAGGGCAGGGCCCCAGGGTTTAGTGACAGATGTGCTGTGTACTAGACCCAAACTTGCAGTATGGGCAGTACTGTCTGTAGGCCTTAGGAGTGGGTCTAGGTCTAAGCAGGAGTGCAAGCATGCCCTCAGAAGTACAGCTTCCTGCAAACCTGCTTTTCTAAAAAAGCTGACTTAATCCCACAGGAAAAAAGAAGGGGTGTGAGGATTCCCACTTGCAGTGGTAGTAGAAAGTATGAGCTCTGAGAATGTTTTGGTGGAGGCAGCAGGTAGGTGTGATTTGGAGTGCCTGGAGCAGCATAATCCCATATGCTTGGTTTCCAATGTTCACTTTCTGTGGAGCTCCTTACAGAGTGCACCCTGCAGGATATGGGAGAGATCTTCTTGCCATCTTCAGGAAAAGACACAGGCAATTATATTTCATAGGAGAAAGACATTACAGAATTACACAGCAAAGGAGTGCAACTGACAGCAGCATATGGAGGGAGCCTGAGGACTGCACAGAATTGCACACCACTGGATTTTGGTCCGTGTTACATACACAGAGTCATTACTTTTTATTACTGACTGCTCTGACTGCATTAAACACCTGAACAATAAAGATGTCGTGGTTTCCTGCCATAGCCAGGAAAGTGATGTCAGTGGGAAATCTGTCCCTAGGTCCTCTCAAACCATCAGCTTTGCCTTTGAGATGGCCAGAGGACTTGGAGTGAGTCTGGTGAGCAGTTCCATGCTCTGATTTTGTCATATTCAGACCAGAAAAAACCTCTTCTCTCATACAAGGGCTTTGAAAGTGTTTTATGCAAATAGCAGCTCTCTCACTTGACTCAGGAAATCTTTGACTTTCCAGGTTTTTAGAGAAAATCCTCACTTTTCTTTTTGGAACTTGGTTGGGAGAATGGATCACCACATGGTAACCGCCAGGTCTGAACAAGCTCTGCCCTTAACTTTTTTAGGTTCAGCTGAAAATGAGTTTGCAAACAGCCTCAGCATTTCAAGTCCCTCTTTGAACTGCTGATCAAAGAAATAATGACATTTCTACTTTGCTCAGCACAGCTCGGGACAACAAAACACTTTGAGGTGATCATTTTGGCAAGTAGGAAAACTCTTCCTGCTGAAGTTGCCCATGATGAAGCTTGCAGCTGCAGTGAATAATCTCTGGATTCCCAATCCCTCACAGATGCAGACACAGGCCTTCTCTCCTCCTTTGTTTTCCTCTGCTGTTTTGTCAACTGTGAACAGAGACCTGCCAGCAGCTGCAATATGCTCATAAAAAAAGGCAAAGGTCTCCACTCACCTCTGTCTCCCAGGCAGCTGTTCACAAATGTCCTGCTCTTTAGTGCTCTCAGTATGTTGAAGTACCTGCACATGTTGTAGATGCTGAGAATCCAGGGTGCCCTCAGCTGCTGGGCTCAGAGGCACTCGGTGGCTGTGCATGACCAACAAGCCTTGGCCTTGCATGGGATGGACTTGAGAGGGGTGGCTGCACCAGCAGGCAGATCCACTTGTATCCTAAGAGTTTCCCACACATGTTCAATTGATTTCAGATATCCAGAAACTCCCATTGTGTCTCTTCTGTGTTTATGATCTTTCCTCCCTGAGATGTACTAAAGCAGAGGAGGAGCTGGTGCTTGTGGACCGACAAGGTGTGACTCCAGTGAGTTCATCTGTAGGACTAACCAGAATAAAACATTTGTTATCCAGCTGAACAAGGCTTTTAGTGGGAAATGCTTCACAGAATCACAGATTCATCCAAAAATACAATTGTAGAACATTTTGCTAAAACACAGCATTACCTAAATGAAGCTGCTGAGTAAATTTCTCACATCCAGAAAGAATTTTACCTTTCCTCAGAGAGAACCTGGAATATCAGAGACTGAGATTCAACTCCCTCAGCTGAACTAGTGAATCTAGGTCACCTGAAGGGACACCAGATGTCTTCTGAGTCTGTTTTTTCATGGTAGCATCCATGGAGAATATTGTATTTCGATTTCATTCTACAGGGAAATAAAATATATTGACCTTCATGTTTCACATGAAATAGAGTGCTGGTTTTCTGAATAGGCCTAGCTAGCAGTCAGCAACAAGACTGAACTTTAGGGATACTACATCCCCCTACTACTGCATATTCTAGACTTTGCAATTTTTCAATTAATGTTTTGCCAACCTAGGCATGCAAGGGAGCCTCAAAAACATTTTTATTTGCCATTTTTTTTTGATATCCAATCATGAAGAACACATTTTTTTTATAGGCATATGAGTGTGCATCTGTGTGTAACAGTAAAAATTGATATGTGTAACAGTGGTCAACAAAAAGCACTATTTAAATGTCAGTGCATAGCTTCAAGTTAGCCTTGAGATACAATTAGACATTACAGAGCTCTTCAAGAGCAGGGTAGGGCTAAGCAAGTAATGGTCCTTCACTATGCCCTTGCTGGTGCAGAAGCAGTGCTGAAGCAAGAGAGCAAAGGGAGTTGGCTGCTGGTGGAAGGCATGGCTAAAGGACCGTGCCTTTTGCCCAGCAGACCTGGATTCACAGGACTGGAAAGGCAGCCCAGGACATCACTGGGGTACCAAGCTGTGTGCAGCTAAATCAAACAACATGCCTATTCAACTGATTTAACCTTCCTAGTAATTTCTGACCATTACAAGAACATTTACAATAGGATTTTATTTCTCAAGCTGTATTAACACTTGGGATAGCCACGAGGAGTAGTGTCCCTACAGAACTACTGATAAGTCCATGTCCAGGCATTACAGTATGCAGGGCTAAGCCTTTGAGGGGGCTAGTTCATCATCACTTACAATCTCTCTGGGGTCTGCTGTAAAGGGTTGTCATCCACATCACCTTCCTCTCCTGGATTTGCCAGGAGCTGTGTATGAGCTCCTAGGACTTCAAAACGTGATTCATTGTATATTACAGAATGTCCATTGCCCTGGGCAGGATTAAACTGCCTTTGATGTGGGTCACTGTGGAAGGATGGAGGCTGCATGATGTCACCAGTTTCCCTCTGACGGACCCATGCAGCCCTGCCAATGTCAATACAGAGTGGTGGTGCTGGCTGGCTCTGAGAATTGCTGTGCTGAGCCCTTCCAACCCTGCAGGATCTGTCAGGGGTTTATCAGCCTGTTTGGCTGCTACAGGCAACGCTTCACAGACCCCTGCAAAGAATCAGCACAGGCAACTGTCATGCAAGTCAGTGTGGAGCTGAGCTATAGCTTCTATTTTTAAGATAAATACTTCTACAGAGCTTTTTAGTTCCTCCTGTCTCTGCTCTGGGTGTGTGTGCCTGTGAGGGTGGAAGAGGGGTGTTTAAGCTATGTATGCATCTGATACTCTTTTCTTGATACCCTTGCAACAATGCAAAATTCAATGCTATTTTGATGATGACTCAGAAAAAAATCCAACTATGTTTTAACTGGTCTTCAGTTGGTTTTTGGTTTCCCAGGACAGTAGCAATAAAATTTTAATCATTTGGGATAGTAGGAACAGGGTATAGAGTAAAGCAGAAATGCAAATATTATAAAAGCTACTCATATCTGGCTCTGGGAATATATTTATCTTTGAAAAACTTAAAACTTGGCTTACTGGACAGTAGAGTGTCCCAGACTGGTCTCTGATCCCAAAGCACTTCTAAGTAGCTTATCTAAAGCTAGGGGTGATGGATGCTGGTAGCTCTGATACAGACTCCTACAGATGCTGTTGGCCAGGTGTCCTTTATCTCCAGGGAAATCTGGGGCCTTGACAGAGTCCAGAGCTGGTGCTGCTGCCTTGGCCTTTGCAGGTATATATCTATATCTATATCTATATCTATGTATATCTATATCTTCTATAGCTATATTTATCTACATTTATCTACATCTATAAGGAGCAAGAAGGGTTGAGTTCAGAAGCTAAAGCAAAAGGTTCAGTAAGCAGTCAGGAGGTGAGTGGTGAGGATGGCATGAGATGTGCTCCTGCACTTTACAGGTACAAACAATAATTGATAAATCCATCCTCACATGGAATTCATCCTTTGTACATTCATCACTTGTATCAGTTACTTCTGGCCACAGATTGTTTTCATTTCAAGGACTCAAGAACTTCAGAGAGGGAGTAGAAGTAGAAGCTGTCAGGATGGCTGAGATAAGGTGGTGACACCCCTGCTACCTGTGGTTGAGAGTATCCTGCAGCTCTCCCCTCACTGATGTAGTAGGAAAGGGGGTGTGCTGGGTGCAGCTGTTTGATGGCAAAGGTGCTGCTCACCCAGGGACATGTCCTGGGCTTACTCACAACACAAGCCAACATTAATCATTCTATACATTCCTTCTAAGAAATGGGGAAGCTCATTGCAAGTATATGAAAAGCAAAACAAAAAAAAATCCATCAATGAAACAGTGGGCAGCAGGCAAGGCTGGTGGGAGGGAAGCTGTGTGGGCAGAGAGGTTTCACTGGGGGCAGGTAGCCAGTGACTGACTGTTACTTCTTGTAGAACCATGACATGAAAAATGAAGCCAGGTCAGCAGAAAAGTAGGCAAAAATGGCAGAGTTCAGCTAAAGACAGCCAGAGGGAAGTGTTTGTAATGTGATCCTGGTGCAGAGTACTGCCTGGGAATGAGGGATAGAAATAGCAAGGAAATTGTATCTTGCTATTTTGAGTCCAAATGTGATTGTAGAACATGTTTTCTCTTTTTTATTTTTGTAATTGAGTGGGATCATGTCAGTGAAATCCCTGATTCTGCCATCTACTTTTCTTGACTGAAATGAGCAGAATTCCCTGTAATGCCTGGGTTGGGAAGCACAGCCAGGAGCCAGGCAGAAAAGCAATCATGGCAAAAGGGATGGGAGCTGATGGTGTCATGAACTGAGAAGAACCAAATGGTAGAGATATCAAAATTACTTGTCTGGAATAAGGGAAAGAAAAAATCACAAAGTCTAAAACAAGACCCACAAACTTTGCAGTTGGAATTAAGACTTGAAGCAGCTGGAGACATCAGAGAAGGAATTAAAAGAGGGTATAAAATATGAGCTGAAGGCTTTGCAAGAAAATGAGAGCAATGTCCGGAAGTTTCCCAAAAAGGAAAAGGAGCAAGCCTTAGATTGAAAATTGTTGAAGACAGCATCTGTTGAAGAAAGCATTTCACTATTTTGAGAAGCCACCTAGGTGCAGCATTTTAAATCAGCAAAGTCTTTGCTGAAGTTCTAAATAGCCTGATTTCTGTAGATTATTCAAGGAAGGAGCCCAAGCAACTTGTGATTGAATGAAACTTCTAATTGGTCTGAAACTTGTCAGCAGGAACAGATGGATGTGAGGATTCCAGAGGATGCATTATGACTCTGAGAAGGATCCTGGAGGTCACAGTGGTCATACAGTCCCTGGATTTTACTGTGACACATAGGATTGGGTTTAGCATTTTCTTAGTTCACTCATAACCTAAAGGAGTCATCTTGCCTAGCTCCAGAGACATAAAAATTAATATCTCTAGAGACTGAGATTCCACAACTCTCACTGAAGCAAAAATCATCCTTAGGTGTCTTTGCAGATTAAATAAAATTCAAATCCCCAAGTTCATCATGAGTGAAAGTACGAACAAAAAAATGACAGCTCGAGTGATTCAGGCCTACTTGAGCACAAAAACCTTGAGTATGTTCTAAAGAGCTTCTTTGTAATGGCTTGTCCCAGAAAGCTGCAATTTCCCAGTCACTATGATTTCTCCTGGCAGGAAGCCTGTGGTTGGGACAGCCCTTGCCAATGATCATCTACAGCCATATGTGCTGTCAGACACTGTGTGTGGGAAGATGACAGTGCTGCAGGGCTGCAGCTGTGCACAGTCCTGGGCACCACGTCCTTCCAGAGCCTGGTCTCCCAGCCCTGGCTGTGGGCACCAGACATGAGCAAGGAATATATAGAAACATGTGAAAAGGGAAGGATGCCTCTTCTCTTCCCATGACCTGCAGGGTAGCAGGCACTCCTGCCCAGGTGAATGTGCTCTCAGGGCTGATGCCTCACAGTATAGTAGAGGACATTTTCTGGCCACAACAAGGTGGTTTGGGCTAAAGATGTACTAGAGTTGGGAGGCAAACAGCAGAAATACAGTGTCTGAGGGTAGCTGGGAGGCAAAGTCACAGAGTCACAGTATGGAAAAATATCTGAAGCTGACAGGCATTTCTGGAGATCGTCTGGTCCAACCCCTGCTCCAACACCATCAGCTGCAGCAGGCTGATAAGGCCTGTGCCCTGTCAGACCTTGAATATCTCCAAGGATGGAGACTTTACCTCCTTGGTCAGCCTGTACCAGTGCTTGACTGCCCTCCACATAAAAATGTTTTTTCTCCTATGTTTTAAATGAAACTTCTTGTGTTTCAGTTTGTGAGGTCAGTGCCCAGTGCCTGGGAGGCTCTCTCCTAGGAAGCAGCATGCTGGTACCTGCAGGAGAAGGGTGAGGGCAGGGATGAGGGCCTGCCTGATGAGTGGGATGTTCTATAAGCATCAGCCTCAGCCCCATGGCAATTCAGTGTGGTGGTGTCAAGATCTACTTTCTCATCAGATTTGGCAAGTCCTTTGCAGAAGGACATCACTGGACACAGAGTTTTCGGTGCTTGCAGAGCAGGTGGCAAGAGTGAGACAGGTTGTGCAGGAGGATGGTGTTTCCAGAGCCCCATCATTGCTCAGGCAGCAGGGACACCCTCTGCCCTCCCCTTGGGCAGCCCCTCTCCCCACCTGATGGATGTGGGTGCTGACAGTGGGATGTGAAGGATGCTTCTGCTATGCTGGATGTGTATGAATGATCTGAGTGGGAAGAGCTGAAGTTTTCATGCAGAAGTTGTTTAACTTCTTTTCCCAAAACGTTCCTGAGGTGTATTTGCACTGAGTCACATTCCTTCTGGTTTTGGACTCAAAAATAAAATAGTGGAAAGAAAAAATCCTGATGGTGACAGCGCAGGCTTAGATGTTAAAATCAGCTCTCCTTTGTGGGTAGGAGCTCATTTATACACATGATTTATGCCTGTTGGAATGAGAGGGACAGACTTAACAAATGACAGGTTTTGAATGGTTGCAAGTAATGTTATTAATGTCTGCTGACTTGGTGCCCTGCCCAACTTTGAACTTCTTTCAATTGTATGGGACTGAACAAGAGCTGTGTGAGTTTTGAAATATTTCCACATAAAATAAGCTCTGAGATGGATGGAGAAATGTGAGTTTCCTAATGGGGCCTAGTAAGAAGAGTGCAGGAATGAAAAAAAAAAAAGGGGGGGAGGGTTGTAAGAATCTTCCTCAATTGAAACAAAAACAAAGAATCAGAGGAAATATATTTCAGTGCCAACCACCGTTGCCTGACGGGCTGCACTGCTGCCAGTGGCACAGGAAGCTCTTTCAAAAAGGCATTTGCAACACCTTTCACCTGCTCTGCAGGTCAAGCAGCACCACATCCATAACTCCAGCAACTACAGCCTCCCAGGCCAGTGCTACTGAATCCCAGCCTTAATTTATTTAAATGCACACGAGATGATTCAGTAGGTGCTAATGCTGCTAATTCAGTAGGTGTTAATGCGTGAATAATTATAGACATATTTAAGCAGCTGGTGCTGTGCCTTCAAAAGTTTCTGTGCATGGAAATTAATAGCTCTGCGGTGGCATGTGTGCTTACTTGATATAAAATGAAGATGTTGGTAGCAGCTCCATGTTAAAGTTTGAATTAATATTTTCACTTGAAGTAGAATTTAAATTTCTTGTTTTACCCTTGGATGTCTCCAGACATGGTGCAACAGATCCACAAAAAAGATCTGATTTTTTTTCTACATTCTTTAAAAAAAATCCACTGGTTTTTTTACATCTGTCCTTGATTTCCCCTCATTTCTCAGGATCCCTGACAGCATGAGCTCAGTTCTGACAAACTTCCTCCACATACGTGTACTGATGGTATCTTAGGGCCCGGCCAGATGAGAACAGCACACACAAACAAATATTCCCCTTATTTGCAATAGCTGTTTGGGGCTAGATGGAATAGATGATGGAGCTGCTCTTCACTTGACTTAAATCTGTTTATGTAGTTCCAGGTGAATGCTTTGCCTTGAACAGGTGACAGGGCACTTCAGATGGACACAGCCCATAGAAAATATACCTGTATGAAGTGCAAACACTGCAGAATGGCAGTGAAAATGGGCACAATGGGAACAAACAGTCCAGGGTGGGCCCCAGTGACTGCAAATAATACTTTCTCATGTATTTAGCTGTCAGGACAAAAGGGTTTCCAGGCTTCTGCTCAGAGGTGCTCAGCACCTTGCAGGATCAGCCCCCACAGAGATCTGGGTGAGGCAGGAATTGACAGCAAGGTTTTGACGTGTCAACTCTTTGGCTTTGGGACAGAAAACAGGGTCGAGTTGATGCTGCCTGGTAGATTTCCCTGGGTCATCCTGACAGCTGTAGAAAGCCCTTTATTGCTTTTACCAGATAACCAGGAGGAGCCTGCTTTCTTTCTTATCCCCTGCCTTCCTGTAAAGGAAGTGTCAGTGCTGCTTCCTCTTCAGCTGCCTGGCCAGTGACAGTGCCCAGCACAGCCTTGCAGGGGAGGGGTCCTGCCAAGCAGACCTGAGGCAAGGGCTGCAGAGCCAGGCATTTTCTAGGTATAAATATGCACCATGAGAGCAGAGAACTTTACCCACACCGCTGTGATTCCAGCATTTTTTGCCTAGAACAGGTGGTGGGACCTCTGGCCCATCTATGGTGGCTACTTTCAAAAAGTGGCATGGCTTTGGATGGGAACCATTCCACAGACATCTAGGATGTCACAAAGCTTAGATTAATTAAATAAGCATTACTCTAGCAGCTGTTTTAAATAGCTGCACATTAGACTGACTTCCAGTGCCTCCATTTTTAATAGATGAATGTCATGTGAAGGTTTCACATTATCGTTTGGATGAAATACAGATTTTTGAAGATAGAATGATATCCAGTATTTTTTGTATTTCCAGGAATGACATATTAATATGTTCTCTGTTCCTCTGCAAAAGGCACAAAGCTGTTTCAGCAGTTTCAGACATGCTGCACAAGGATGGCTCACAACTGCTAATTAAAGAAAGTCCAGGATGACAGGCAACAAGGTCTGTTCTCATGTGCTTTGTATGCAGGCAAGGAAGTTCATGAATGGTTCATTTATACTGCACTTTAACTTATCTGTTTCTTGAGTGCTCCCAGTCTTTTAAAAATGTTGTATAAATTTGCACTGGATACCCCTCGCCTAAACTGATTATCAGTATCAGATCCAAAAATAATTTAATTCCTCTAAACACTACCTGTTGCTTCCTGTTCCACTGTACAATAGTTTATTGTCTGCCTCTCTTGTGCCACATTTTGTCCTGTCAACCGAAGCCACAGATGGGCTGAAAGGGGAGATGAAAGTGTTCTGCACTTCTTTACAAACCATAACCCAAAACCCAGGGAATGCACTTTACATCAGATGCCCCCTAGCCATGCAAGTAATGACTGTTTTACCTTCATCTTTGTACTGATATCTGTGAGTTGTCTGGGATTCAGAAGGTATGTATGGTGCATGGGGTGAGGGGGGCAGAGGGTGTTCATTAGATAAAAGCTAAGCTTTTCCTGACTTGTCAAAAAGGTGCATTGTAAAAGAACTCACTTTGGTTTACAAGCAAACAACAAGAATTTGCTTTTTCTATTGTAATAGTTACAAAAAAGTTGAGTGTTTAGTGTGGCCCAGTATTTTTCACTAAATAATCTGTAGGAGCAGAAGCATGAAGAAAACTGATCTGTTTCTATCTTCTCATGGACAAGCCTTTCTCCTCTGACCCTTTGTCCCCCTTCTGAGGTGGAGGATGTCTGGTGTTTCTGCTTTGAGAAAGGCACCTCTCACCCTCACTGCTCTCCCTGAGGTGCTGCTGGGGGGGACAGGCTGGTGTCCCTCAGGACACTCCGTGTCAGGAGAGGTGACTCTGCCCCTGCTGCAACCCCAGCTGCTGGGAATCACCCCCAGCCACACTGCTGCTGCCTTCTCACTGGGGAAACCACTTCCCTCATCCCTGAGACAGAAGTAACTCAGGTGTGAAACTCAGATGTAACTCAGGTATAAAATCCTTTACTCCTTCATGGCTTCTCCCTCAACCAGGTCTTCATTATTGCCCCAATATTTTCTTTGGACTTTCTCCTTTCCAATATTTCCCTGATTCAGTTTTCAGCTTATTTTGAAAGACAAATACTTAGATACACAAAAAGAAGAAAAAATGAACAGGAGAGAGAAGGGGGGAGAGAGGATGAGAGAAAAGGGGAAAGGGGAAAGGGGAAAAGGAAGGGAAGGGAAGGGAAGGGAAAAAAAACCCTGAAACCCCACCTCCACAAACCAAACCAAACCAAATCAAATCAAACCAAATCAAAAATAGAAAAAAACCCAAACAACAAAAAAGAGAGCAGAGCTTTGCAGGATGCCTGGTGTATGCAAAAAAAATTATGTACCAGCAGGAGCAGACTCATCAGCTCTCCCCCCAGAATAGACCCTGAACAGCAGGAGACAATTCCTTGCTCTGGTCCAGGCCACACACAGGTCAGACTGCCCTCAAAGCCCACCTGCTGTGGGCCACCAACCCAATACCCACAGCATGTCCTCACTGCCCGAGTCCCCAGGGAGAGTGGGCCTTGTTGCTCACCTTTAAGGACTATCTATTTGCCTGCTCTGGCTCCTGAGGAGGCAGGCATTTACACTTAAGTAAGCTGAGAACCCCAGAACCCCAGTAAGAACATCCTGAGAGCAGCTCTTTCTATTAGGTTCTACCTGGGCTCTGTCTGGACTGGTTGTGCTGGGAACAGCAGTCCTGTAAGTCCTCCATGGTAAGGAGAAAGTGCAATTAAATTGGAGCACTTTACTCACATCAGTCCTGGATACAAGAAAGCTGCTTCCTCTTGTGAAACAAGCTTGTGTTTGTCCATTTGCTTAAGAGCAAATTGTAAAGACAAGATAGGGTTTGAGAGTTGAGCCATACTCTTGTTGCACACAGGGAGAGGGGGAGAAAATTCTCATCTTTCAAAATCCTTGTAAGGAGTCAAAGGACTGTATGCTTCCAGAGTTGTGTGTTTCACATTGAATCAGTTGTACATGTTCTTTAGTGATTCTGCAACAGGGACCATATTTCTAGCACCAAAAATCCTCTCCTTGGTATCTACCTCTAGCATTTTCTTCTAGCATATCTCAGAATTGTTCTGCTTTTATCCTGGAATCTTCTTTCACTTCTTATGCCTGGTTTCTGCTGTCTCTCTTAGATAGTCCTTCTCTCAGACTCACAAAACACATTAGAGTGCACACAGCCAAATACAGAATCCTCTGCACCTTTTCCTCTGAAGCAGCCATGCTACCAATTATGTTTTAGCAAAAGACCTCAAAAATCCTATTTCTTTTGAGTAAGGACCACAGCAGCTCTGCAAGCCCTGTGTTGAAGGACCAGGAGGTGAAGCAGGTAACAAACAAGGGATGACAAGACGGTGAGAAGAACTGGAACAGAGGTTTCATTGGCTCATATTTAGCAGTTGAGTCTCTGTTTGATGCCTGAGGGCAGCGAGTCAGGGGCTGGCTGTGAAGGAAAGAAGGCAGCAGGTAGAAAGGGGGCTGGAGAGGCAGGCTGGTGTCCTGGGGACCAGGAGCTGGACACAGTGAGCTCTTTGTGGGCACAGGGATGGGCTCTAGCCTGGTGTCACCACTCTGCTGTCCCTTGTCACTGCTGAAATGCCCTATCAAAACTAATAGACCAAAATATGGCAGATAAAAACACATTAAGCTCCATTTACTTTTTTGGCCCACTTTTCTGCAGTGGAAAGAACACCCTTAAAGTATCATATTGACCCAAAAGATTTAATAGAATGTTTAGCTCTTGTTGGAATCATGTTGTGAATTAACATCCTTACGCCAGCGTGTTCCCAACTCAACGCTAGCATTGGGGTGGCCCTAGGAGGCACACATTGTGTCCCATAGCAGCCACACTCTGGCAATGACAGCATGCAGTGACATTGGCCATCTAGGGTAAGGAGTCCATCCATTGCTACCAGAGGCACCCTCGTGGTCACTGACCCCTGCTTCTGACCACTGACCACTGACCTAGTGAGGCTCCTGGACCTGAGCTTCAACACAGGCTGGAAGAGGTGAAAGGTCCCTCCCTGGCCACCAGAGTGGATTCAGACAGTGAAAGTGGGATGGGCAATCTGCTCAGGCACAGGAACAGGTAAGGGGTGAGGCTGAGGGCTTTGCTTAGGGCTCCCTTCAGAGGTGTCACTGCTGTGCAGCCTTCTGCCAACAGGACATGGAAGTAATGTGGAGCCTGGGGCTAAGGGACGGGGCTTGGCTTGAGAAACCAGGGCCAGGCAGAGGCTTGGGGAAAGGACTCTACTTTCTGGCATCTACCAAGCCCTGAGGCACCTAAAACT
This sequence comes from Peucedramus taeniatus, assembly GCA_013400575.1. Lineage (NCBI taxonomy): Eukaryota > Metazoa > Chordata > Aves > Passeriformes > Fringillidae > Peucedramus > Peucedramus taeniatus. The sequence goes on from WBNO01014257.1 coordinate 483,777, forward strand.
CTGCACTGGCTTGTTGAGGAGCACCTCACGTCCATTTGGCAGCCTACAGGAGCTCGGCATTTCTCCTAGGCTGGATGTGGTTCCAGCCATGTGGCCCAGGGGCTCGAACCACTGCTGTCTGCACCTGCTGTGGTCTGTGGGAATTTGGCTGGGGGAGGGGGGGTGGCAGTTGTGCTCTGATAACCAGTTAATTGTTGTACATTAAATAGTCATTTCAGGAACTGTAACAATAGATGTTCAAGCAAAAAATGAGACCCTCAAAGTCCCTCTCTGGGCAGATGATTGAGGCAGAGAGCACTCTTGCTTGCTCTCTCCGTGTGGTCCAAAGGATCTTTCACAACTCCTTGCCAAGTGAAGCTGTTTCAGCAAGAGGGGTTGATATTACTTCTCTTTCCTCTCTGGAAATGCTGTGGTATGAGCCCTTGCAGGCAGCTGAGCCAGCAAGGTTTGGGGAGATATTATCTTCAATCTATTTGTTGACCACCTTCACTAAGAGCACCTTTTCAGGGTTTTCTCCCTGAGTGAAAAGCTGGCTTTTCCTCAAGTTTTGAAACAAAACACAGACTTAGGAAATACAGAGAAACAAATTATGCTTAAGGTAATATTTCACAGCCAGGTTTTCAGCAGCCCTCAGCACAGGAAAGGCTGCTGGTAAGGGGCATGGGACATGATGCCTATGTGGGGAGAAGAATGGGGTTAAAATTTGCTGATCTAATTTTAAAATATTATACAAGAACAAGAATTTGAGAAAAACAGACACCCAAGTGATTGTTTCTCCAGTAGAGGCTTGCTTCTACTCTAGCCAGAAAGGATGCACGCTTCATCTCGTATCTTAACTTACAGAGGCACTAACAATGACAAATTATTTAATAAAATACACAATTAGGACACATTTTGAGACTCGCCCATAAGAAATCCAGTGGAAATCTTAGTGCTTCAAAATTAAAGTTCACAAAATGAAAATCACCGTAATTTAAAAATACCATTTTCACATTCTACTCTTATTCACAGTACAGGCAGAGGAGGGAAAAGCTGCCAGGCTTGGGGCAGGATGGGGGTCCAGCCAGCCCTATGCTGACAATGTCTGGACCACCACGTGCCAGTGCTGTAGCTCTGCCTTGGCTGTGTTTGTTTTGCTAGAACAGATGCAATCTGATTTTTCAGGGGTGGTTCAGCACAGGACAAAATGACAGCTGGGGTAAGAAGTCACAGATTTCCATCTGAGCATTTCTCTCTTCAAGAAGCCAGAGTGTCCCTGAATTGGTGGCACTGGTCTGCACTGGATGTGCAGAGAGTTAGGCCTTCAGGGGAACAGGGCATTCCAAAACCACAGGGACAACAAACCAGTCATGAAGAATGTCCCAGCTCTTTGACCACATCCAGCATATGTAATTAGACTGGAAACTCTGCATCTTGGTATTGATTTCTGGATGATTCCTTGCAACTATTTCTCCTCTGAGTATCAAACTCTAAGCAAGTGCATAATCCAAACAGCAGATAAGACTGATCTCAAAATATGCTTTGTTCACCTACAAAGAAAAAGTGAGTGCCATTTCAATTGTGTCTCATAACCATAGGATAGTTTGGGGTGGAAGGAACCTGTGAGATCATCTTGTCCAACCCCTCTGCAATGAGCAGGGACATCTTTAAATAGCTCAGGTTGCTCAGAGCCACTGTCCAATCTGACCTTGAATGTTTCCAGGGATGGGTCATCTACTGCTTCTCAGGACAACCTGTAACAGTGTTTAAGCACCTCCATTGTTAAAAAAACCAACTTCTTCCTTAGATCTAATCTAAATCAACCTTCTTTTAGTTAAAAACCATTACCCCTTGTCTTGTCAAAACAGAGTGTTTCAAAATAACCTAAGACGTAGTCAGTAATATATTTTATTGTGATGATGACTTTGTAATATTAGACATCCTTGTAAGATGAGTTTGTAGTACAGAGTGAATACATCACAGTGCAAGTGTCCATTAATTTGCTGGTACTGCACAGACCAACCACACAAATAGAGCTGGCCAAAACCCAGGGGGCTGTGTAAAGTCTGGAGCTGACCTGCCCTTGAACTGCTCTGGAAAAGGTGGGTCTTGACAGGAGCTCCATGTGCTGGATGTCTCGGGATAAAATGTCAGGAGGTGTTTGGAGAGCACAGTGGAAGGGGTATATGGGACACCTTTGTCACCAGCATGGCTGTAGTGTGATGTGCAGGCACTGGCAGGCAGCCAAGGGCAGACTCGTGTCATGGAGAGAGCGATGAGCAAGCATCACTCTCAGCTGGTTGAGATGAGAAATCCATAAATAGAATTCATTCTGCTTTGGATGAATGGAGCAAGGGAGGTTTTCTGGGCTCACATGTTTATGTTTTACTTCAGTGCTGCTTCAAACCAACCAAGACCCTAAGAATCCTCTCTGGAGTATGAAAAAGAACTTCCTGTCACTGCTTGTTTTCTCATGCAACAAGGAATAAAAAAAAGGTGAGGCAGAGGAAACAGGACATGCTTTGGGCACTTGTGCTTTGTGGTAATCCTGGGCTGTGTTTCTGTTTTCTTACTTCTTACTTCAAGACTTTTATATGTGCCAGCCAAAAAGGGTGACAACATGGTTGGCTTCCCTCAAAGGTTACTCTTGAGTGGGGGATTTTCGTTGGAATATTGTGTTAGTGGCAGTGGAAGAAGCAGTGGAGCATGATCAGGGTGGGATTGTTGACCTGAAGGAATGTGTGTTAGTGCAGTGACACATTGCTTCCAAGGAATAGGAAACAAACCATCAAGAAAGGCAGAAAAATATTTAATTTCATAACGGGCCTCCGAGAGTTCTCCTAGCATCTGGTAGTGCTATATGTGCCAAATACCTAACAAACACAAAAAAAGAAGAAAGTAAACCAAATTTTACTGAAATATAAGAATGTTAGAATTCAGGGTTGCACCAGCAACAATATGGGAGATTGGCAGGAGTGCTTTTGAAACACTCTGCCATGTCTACTGTTTTTGATTCTGCAGAAGAACTGAAACCACTGATTTTATGAAAAGAGCATGGAGAGCAGCAGTCCAGGCACTGGAGAGGGAGTTGTCCCCTGGGTAATATGGTGCCATGGAAATACAATCTGATGGCCAAAGTCACCAGATGGTGCTATTGTGCACACTATTCTTGTGTCTGTGTGACCATTGCCTGTGCTTTGAAGGGACCTTGAGGGGTTTCTCTGTAGGATGAGGGCTCTGGGGTGGTTTGCTCTCTGCCTTCCTCCCTCCTGGTCCAATGCAGACCTTGGAGCTGAGCACTCCTAGGCTGATCACTGCCTCCAGTGATCCAATTCCCAAATGGGGACTGTCTCCATGCCATTTCACCCTTCACCATTTGAGGACAAAGAGTAAATGAAACACACTATACACAGAAAACTTCTTATTCTGAATCACTGATTTCTTCCCTATGGGAAATCCAATCTCCACTCAAGAGGATGTAAAAAAAAAAAAAAAAAAGCTGGGACTTCCATCATGTCCAAGGAAGCAATGAGGATATCTTGCTTGCTGATCAAAAAAGTGCATTCTGAAATATCCCTCAGCAAAACTACCCTGCAGCCAGGCACAAAATTCCCATCCTTTAGGCTACAAGCCCACAGAACTGAAGGGACTGCTCTGTGCTCCAAGAGAGTGCTTCTTTCTGGAAAGGCTCTGCTTTCTCTTCTGAGTGAACCCTGTAGATCAACTCCCAACAGCAGGATCATGGTCAGAGCAGCTGTGCAGCACTGAAGCATGATGAGCAGAATGTGTCCCAGGCTCAGAAACACCTGTCTCAGTTCCTGTCACCACCAGAATAATATATGCAATATTACATATCTACATAATATTAGCTATTTAACAGTAATATGTATATGCATACAGGCATATATTAATAAAACACATATTTATATAAAAATAACATATCAAATTATAGTATATAATATGCTGTATACCTTGATAATAGGACCTAATCCCTGTAGAGCACCTCCATACCATTATCTGTGTGGGGCCCTTTCCCCAGAGGGAGCACACTGCACTTTCAGTTGTGCTTGCTGAACCTGGGGGCAGATGTGGGAATCACCTACTCTGTCTCTCCCTGCCTGGAGTCTTGGTCTGCACTGCCACCATCTCTGTGATGCTGATAAGCAAAGCAGGTAACTGCACAGGAGGAAGACATTGATCTAGCCCCAGATGATCCTTTGCAGAGTTCTGTGTTTGAGTACTCATTACATGACACAGGACAAATGAAAGGCAGGGAATGGTGTGGACTTGGCCAAGCTAAGACCTGATTTCTGATCTTGCAGCAGTAGGGGTGCAGACTGAGGTGAGGGGTGTAGACTGTAGCTACAGAGGGTTGGAATATCCATATTTAACTGGGCGTGTGCAAGTCATGGAGACAGTTGTGATCTCACTACTCCTTACAGAAAATATGGGGAAAATGTAAGAGGGAATAAAGATTTGTGTTGGTGCTCCAACCTTGGCTGCTGTGGGGGTCTCTAAAGGAAGGTCAGTCCAGAAAACACCACTGCTAGCATCAGGGATCTGGGTGAGGCCCAAGATTATGTGATGGCCCTGGTGAGACCTCACCTGGAGTGCTGTGTGCAGTTCTGGGCCCCGCAGTTCAGGAAGGACATTGAGGGGCTGGAGCGTGTCCAGAGAAGGGCAGTGGAACTGGTGAAGGGTCTGGAGCACAAGCCCTCTGAGGAGATTCAAGTGGTTTAGCCTGGGAAAAAAGGAGACTCAGGGGAGACCTTATCACTCTCTACAAGTACCTGAAATAAGGTTGTAGTGAGGTGGGGCCCAGCCTATTCTCCCAGGTAAAAAGGGACAGGATTAGAGGGAATGCCACCAGTTGCACCAGAGGAGGTTTAGATTGAGTATTAGGAAAGGGTGTAAAGCATTGGAACAGACTGCCCATGGAAGTGATGTAGTCACCATCCCCAGAAGTGTTCAAAACACATGTGAATATGGCACACTTGAGACGTGGTTTAATGATGAACATGGTGGTGGTTAACAGTTGGGCCAGATGACTTTCAAAGGTCTTTCCCTACTATGATTCTATCATTCTGTGGCTCTATGTTCAAAGTTATGCATTATAATTATTTGGTTTTATGCCCATTCTATAAGTTGCTTAGTGACCCTGGTTTTTTCTAACAACTGTTCTCTAATTCTTTTTTAAAATGCATAAGCAGTTTCCTAACAGTATTTATGCAAAAAGTGTGACCCTGAAATCCGGAGTAACATGGGAAGGGTATAAATGGCATTTTAAGACTGCCATGGCAAGATATATCAGGAGTATGGCCGAGATGACTAAACTCATTTTGGTGTCATCTCCTCTGACTGAAGTCCTGCTGTTGCTGCCTGTGTCCACCAGGCTAAGGATCTGTCTGTGCTCAGTGTCTGGAGCAGGGATGAAAGCTGCTGCCTGGTCTCTTCCCCCAGACTAGGACCTGCTTTGGCAGGTGGTAATAGGGGGTTTGTAAGATGCTCACACCACTGGTTTTCCCCCCAGCACTGCCCCAGGGCCCCAGAGCCTGCTGTCTCTGCTGCTTGAACAGTAGCACTCTCTTCAGTGGTTACCACTGGAGAGTCCATCCCCAAACATGGACGATAAAAACCTTTTGTCCCAAAGCACCCCATTGCTGGCTGAGTTTTATTCCTCAGTGATTAAAACCAGGGGGACATCTTTTTGACTCAGAAACAGAGGGAGGGGAGCAGCCCCCTCTGAGTGGGTGCCTTTTGCCTTGCTTGCACCAGACTAAGCCCCTTAGCTGCAGAGATCCAGCAGCAAAGCTGCCCCTGGGGAGAAGCAGCAGTGGCCTGCAAGAGCCCTCACGCAGGGACAGGGATGGGGCTGGGATTGGGGCACTCCCCTGAGTGAGTGCAGCTGCTGGGAGGGGATGAAGCAGCATCCGAATGCTTTTAGCAACAGACACAGGACTTGAATCAATAATACAAGAAAGCCTGTGGTCGGCGGCACTTCTGGCCACAGCAGATGGACCACCATTCAAGGAAGGGTTTGAGGCTTCCTCTGCCTGAGGGGATTTTAAACCACATTCCCACATTTCAGGCGAGTACCCTCATCTCTCTCTGGCCTGTAGGTCTGTGTAGAAACTGCAGCGTTGCACAGCCAGAATCACAGGGCTGGGAGGAAAATGAGCAAAAAGCCTGACTTCTGTAGGGCAGTTATCTGGGCAGGGCTGCTCTGCTGTCTACACCCAAGAGCAACCCTGTCCATGGAGATACTCATACCTCAGCTGGTTATGACCCTGTACTACCTGATCTAACTTGAGGTTGTATTTCACTTTGAAGTTTACCCTGCTCTGAGCGGGGGATGGACTACATGACCTCCAGAGGTATCTTCAAAGCTAAATTATTCTGTGATTTTATGTCTATCACTGTTTTTTATCCAGCTACTGTTTCATGTAAAATCCCTCAGTGAAGTCCCCTAGCCATTAGGTACAGGCATGTTGCTTCTTGCCTGTTCTACCTCTGCCTTCATAAATCTAAGGAAGCTCAGCTGTGGAGGTACAGAGCCTTCAGCAGGTTTTTATATAATGCACAAGATTAAAAGCTACTGCAGTTGCCAATAAAGGCAAGATTCTCAGGGTCACTCTTACTTAAGTAAAATTTCCACTAATTTGATCAAAGAACTAAATTATATATTTTAATGATTTGTATAAATGAGGGTTATTTAGTCCTGTATAAAATTTTGCTTAGAAATCCACTTTCCTGCTGGTACTGTTGAACAAATAGAAATAACCCTGGCATACTAGAGATAATATAAAAGTGCATTTAATCACCACAGAAGATATGTTGATGTATTTGTTGGGTATGAGCACAGGCAGATAAATGTAATCATATACAAAACCATTATATTAAATGAAGCCTGAAAGATAAATACATTTATTGGATCTTTTAGCAGCAAATAAATAAATAAATCTTTAAATAATGATTTAAACTTGCGATTTTTTTATCCATTATGTTTAGACACAGAGAAGCACAGTCAGTACTGACTGTATAATAAAAGATATAAAAGATATACGTTTACTCAGACACTGGAACACAAAAATGTTGATTTTTAACATTTTTAGGGTGAGAAGGGTTATACTTAAAAAAAATGTTTCCAAAAGCATGTCCTGTTTTCAAGCTGTATTTATTTGCCATGAAGTAACAAGTTCCACAGTGTGGTGTGTTCTACAGCAGATGAAAATATTTAGTGTGTTAAATTTATGGCCGAGGGCAAAGAGCTGAACTTGGGAACCTATTTAAAGTGCAGTGGAAGTCTGTAAAGATAACGATGGGGAGTTGAAAGCAGTGAAGCCTCAGACAGTAATATCTCAATAACAAAGAGCTAATGCTTTGCTGCAGAGGCTTTCTCAGCAACAGTTGGTCCATTTTTGTCATTATGTCTAATCAAGTCCAGTCTTGCCTCGGCCTCCTCAGCCAGCAGACATCCAGCAGTTAAATATAACCGTGTGTGTCCAGTGTGATTACAAGCGTCATAACGCGCTCCCGGCTCTGTCCTCCCACCTCCAGCTGGCCCCGGACCCCAGGGTGTCACATTCCAGGTTTCATCCCCTGAATGTGCCTGCCGATGGCACGTGACGTGGGCTCAGGGGAGGGCTGTGGGGTGGCTGTCACCCATGGGCAGAAGCATGTCCTCTCTGAGCCCAGCCACAGCCCCAGGCACCCACGATGGGAAACATCACCAATCCTGCCAAAAAAGCACCCGGGGTCAGTACGGGCTTGGGCTATTTCTTCAGATGATCATGGACTTCACTTCCCTGGCACTGACCCTGACCCCACTGGAGGCCAAGCATGTAAAACCCCACCTCTGCCAGGTAGAGGACAGTATTTGCCTCCTTGTGCAAGTGGAGACAGGAGGCAAGAGCCAAAGGCAGGAGCTGTCTGAAGTGATTTCTGCAATTACACAGGAAAATTCTTTTGCGTGAGTCGGAGGTAAAAAATTAAGAAAGTGACAAGGAACAAAATTAACATATGAGAGGTTTCACAAAGTAAACAGGTAAACAACTTGGCTCACAATTTGCTTAGGTTCTAATGTTGCCTACATGGCTTAACACTCTTGAAAGATTTCCTACTCTGAGCTGATAGAAAGAAGACATTAAATTGCCCATATTGCTTATTAGCCATGGACAGGCACTGGAGTCCCAGTTTTGGCTTTGGATACAGTTTTAAACAAGTTTATTGAACAACATCCACTATTCTGGAGGAAGCAGAGGAGAACAAGCCTTTCCACAGCTGGGGTAGGATACAGGGCTGTATTCATCCCTCCTGAGTTTTACCAAAGTCCCTATCCCCGTGACCTTTTCCAAAAAGTGTTGAACAGCCTGCGGGAGTGATGGGGTGTCCAGCACAGGTGACAGGGGGATGCATGACCTGGGACCAATAATCACCTTAAGGCCACTTCTCTGAGCCCAGCTCCAGCTGGGATGAGGAAGGCACTGAACCTCTCATGAAAAAAGCTCTCCATATAGCGAGCTGTATATTCAGTGAGGGAACAAAGGCCTTGAGAAAGTGGTCCTGCTAAAATGTTTTTAGGATTATAGTTTCTCTTTTGTCACAATGGTCTCCAGTAATACTGGAGAGAACAGAGATGGGCAGAGAGCTCTGCTGTTTCCACTGTTTCTCCCATTTGTGCCAAAAGCCTGGAGGGGCAGGAACAGCTCTGCTGTGGAGGCCAGACGGCTTGCTCTGGTGTGGTCTGGGCAAAGTGATGTGTACCTACATGATGAACAAATCAAGGTGTGATTTTAGTGGGGGAGCAGCAGGCATGAGCAGCCCACCAGCAAACAGGAAGGAAAGGTAATCCACCTCCCCTTTCTACTGCTGCTTCCAGTGCCATGCTGAAGACAGGCAGGCAGGGGAGAGACAAGTTGAGAAGAAAGGGCAGTAGGTTGCTCCATGCTCCTCCCCTAGAAAGGAAGCTGAGTTGCTAATATTATCTATATTTATTATATTTATGTGGTGCTGAGCTCATCTTTGAGACATCTGGGCCCAAGAACAGTAATTAAAATGAACAACTGTTGACAGCATTTGTCACAAATTGAACAACTGGCATAAATCAAACTGCCTGGAGTCTCAGCCTTCTCTCCCAAGGAGTGGATAAATACCATCTAGCCAAATTAAGAAAGCTCTGTGGAGTGCAAATGTTTGTGGCACAGAGTCAAAAACATGCTAGTGTCGAGTTCTGTTTTGGTTCTAGAGGAGAAAATCCCCCAGCCCAGGTGCCCTCCTTGAGGGATGCCTGTCTGCCCCCCACCCACTCCCACCCTCACCATGCCACTGATTCCAGCTATGGCATAAACAGAGCCAGTTTTCTGGCAACAGGGAAGGTTAAAAGCAGCAGCAAGCTCTGTCTGAGGGTGGATTTTGCATTATGAGCAAATGCCACTGGCTTTGCTGCTTACTGAAGTTTGCAGCTAATTAAAGCACAAACCAAACCAAAATCCCACCCAAACCCCTTTGAAATCCATGACATGCAAACATAGGATACATTTTATAAGCACTCAAGAGCAGCCAAGTTCATTAGGCAAAGATCCATCTAATTCAATATCCCCAAGCAACTGTTTAGGGGGCAGCATTAGTATGGGTAAGCAGACATAGTGCCACCTTCCAAGCCCTCTCCTAACCTCTGACCATCAGTAGCTGAGAGACATTTAAATGACAAAGCTTGAGAAAACAAAACCTAGCTTAGAAAAAACCACTCCAAGCATATAGTAATTATGGATCAAGTCCTTGGGACATATAAATCCATATAGCACCTTTATTTGTTTCTTAGAAAGCATGCAGATTTTCTCTACTTAGACCAGGGGCCAAATTAACACCAAAGTCCATTTGTAATTAGAGTTGCTTTTCTACTCCCCACAAAAGATTTTAAGGTTGGACCCAGGTATTGGTCCCACCCATTACCTTCCCTTTGCTTCCCACAACTGAAAACACAGGCACTTTTCTGACAGGGGTAACCAGAACTGCCCTGGTGCTGAGGCTCTTCTGTAGCCTGCTGGGTCACCAAAAAATCAGGGCCAAATAAAAACAGGCAAAACCACAGAGACACCCCCAGTCTGCCCTGTGGGGCTGCCCTGCCCCAGGGCCCTGCATGACCCCAGGCCAGCTGCAACATGTCCCAGCCCCAGCGAGGAAGGTGGGACAGCAATGCAGAGGATTATTTCAGGAAGCTCCCTGGCTCGGGCAGCGCTTTTCACAGGGCGCGTTCCCGAGTTTTGCATTCATGTGGCTGCAAATAGGTGCAGGAGCCCGTGCCTCCTCACATAGCTCCCCACATAGGAGTGGGGTCAGAGCGGCCAGGAGCTGTGTGTAGGACATCTGACTAGCTAGGGGAAGAGGCACAGCAGCAGATCAGGCTTTGCTGCCCAGGTCTGCGAGCCCCATTCTCCTCCACAGTTCTGAGGCTTACAAGAAGTCCCGTGGGTGTCTGTTCCATGGCTGCTGAAGGTGCACCACCATGTGCCCAGCCCACCATGGACCCCTTTCCACCTACTTTGCCTAAAGTTTGGTAGTTCTTATCTCAAATATTCTGCCTGCCCTGAGCACAGCCCAGATTAAGCAGGGAGGGACTGAGCAGGGCTTTTCCTGAGATTTCTTCCTCTGGCCCTGGTACCATTCCCAGTGCTGCCCCTCCAGCTGTGCATGCACAGATCAGCCCAGTTTCTCCAAGCTCCAGCAATTCCTTGCACATTCAGTGTCCCATCTGCCCTGGCAGACAACTCTAGGCTGGCTTGGATCTTCAGACCTTGTTCTTTAAAGTTGACTCAGTTGTTTTACAAGGGTGCTGAAAGGGCTGAGGGACCTCTCTTGCCAGTATTTGTTCTCTTTTCCTCACTCAGTAGTGCCCATCTTCACCTCTGCAGACCTGAAATAGCTCCCTGCATCTGGATTCAGAAAAACTCCAGTTTTCTGTTTTTTCTCAAAGTGTATAGAGGAGGAAAGACCATGTGCATGCAACCTTTCAAATAATATTTGCAGCTTTCTTCTTACCCTTATTTATTATGTGTTTGGCACCAGCTGTGGCCTGAAGCGTTGTTATACCAAGCACCATGCAAACACAACACAGAAAAGCTGCTGGTGACTGGAAGAGCTTGCAATCTTAATTGCAAAAATGAGTGCTGTGATTATACATAGAAAAAAAAAATCTGCAAATTCATGCTGGCATACTCCCAGCTGGAAAAAGAGGAATGGGTGAGCTCTGCTTATTTTCTCCCAGTCTCAATCAGAGCCTCATACACTGTGCTTCCAACATCTCTGCTCTTTCTAGCGGTGACCCCTTCAGGTTCACCTCAGTCCTCCACACTGCCCTGCTCCAGTGACATAAAATCATAACAGTGCTTTTCTAAAATAGAGAAAGCTTATGAACACTGGGGGAATGGTTTGGGTTTGGCTCTCTGTCTTCGGGATTTGGTCTTATTAATGAAATTCTGATGAAAATAATACACTTGCTTTAGTTGGAGAGTGAGATATGTGTCTTGAAAGGCAGTAATTGTGACAGAGTTTTACTCTTTTGGGAAGCTAAAGTAAACAGCAGGCTGTCTAAATGGATATGATGTCCAAGTACTTTCCCATCACAGGGGCTGAGATGCTAGCTCTACTCGCTTTGTTTGCTCTAGCCAGTATAAAACAATCTGCATACCATAATCTGAAAGGAAAGGTCAGCCCAAAGGTCACATGTTTTAAGGGTGTTACTTCAAAGACATTTATCTCCTTTACAACACCATTAAGTCCCTGGTAATGGTCTATTGTCTTTCATCATCTCAACCTCTTCACCTGCCTGTTTATGTTTGGCCGAGCCTCCCGATGCAGGCACAGGGGAAGCAGGTGCTTGGTGGCTCCTGCTTGACGGAGCACACTCCGCGTTATTTGAGCAAGCAGCAGGCTGTTACAAGACTATCAAGCCATAACCACAGTCATCCTCTTCCCCCTTCCTGCAGAAACCAGTAGTTAAATCCTGCACTTTTCAGCTGTTGTTTCTGAACCAGCCCTTCTTGTTCTCTCCAGTTGCGTTGTTCGGGGGGGGATCTCTACCAAGGTGGCTCCTCTGAGATGACTGGTCCCTGAGATGACCAGTCCCTGCTGTTTTCCTGCCATGCCACTCTCACCCCACTGCTGCCAGAGGATGAGTTTTCTGGTTGTACCTGGGAAGCATAATGACACCCCTTCTCTCGATCCTCTTTTTCGCATTACATAGCTTGGACACCAATCCCATCAGCACCATTAGGCTACAACCCTTGGAGCAAGATGTTTGTTGCAGTAATTCAGATACTGTCCCACTGACTTCAGTGGGTCTCACTAGAGCAAAGTTCATCAGCTGAATATCCAAAACAAACTCTTTCCTGAAGATCTTGATGGTGTGTCCCAGGGTTATTTTCACAGGCAAAAATGCCCCACTCCCATGGGCACCTTGTTGGGTTTGCTAGAATACCTGAGACACAAAGTCAGAGAGCACACTGTGATCAAGTTCGCCCAGACTGAAAAATTCAAATATTTGTTCTGTTTTCTTTTTTTCTAAGGTGCAGCATACCTAGATGCACATAGCTTGGTCATGCCGAAAGGGCAAGGTTTAATCTCTTTACACCCACAGCATTCTGTAGGTGTTCCATAATTTTTGCAGTTTCAGTGAGAGGAAACCAGGCTCTTCACTGCACTGAGAGGCTGTGACTGAGAGAAGAAAATATTTTTCATTCTCAGCTATTTTGCTTTCTAATTTGCAGCAGCTCTCCTGCTGTCAAGAGAGGGGCCATGGGTTTGGTCGTGGTGTGGAGAAGTAGGGACTGCGTGGGGCATGCTGAGTGTGGGGTCATGCTGCTGGATGAGGACAACTGCTGAGCCCCTGGATGGGGAGGAGGAAGCAGTGCTCTAGGTCTTGGCTGAAGACTGATGGATGCAGCACAAGGAGTCACTCAGGAGCACTCACACAAGAGCATGGCCAGGTGTCTGCTTCGTGCAGAGCCTAGGACCCCTCCTAAAATCTTAAGGCATTGTAATTATTGTCAGGTATTATCAGATATTGTTATTGCCCTTTCCAGTTATTATACAGTTCATCACAAATTCTCTTGAAATGTTCCTTGTTCTCTTTCCATCAGGCAGTAGTGGGGGATGTTTTTCAGGCTTTTCTAGGAAGAGTTGGTAAGTGCAATTTCCACTTAGAAGTTTCCCATATAAGTTCATCTTCCACACACATTGCTGAACCTAAATACTTGTTCATCTTCCACACACATAACTGAACCTAAATATTTGGGCTGAAATTCCCATGCCATGTTGAATTAGCTGGGCAAATAATCAAATTAAGTAGTCTGGGCATTTCTATCAATAAGAAAGTAAGAAAGAAATTCTCCTGATGAATTCTAGCACCATTGCATTTGGCCCTTGTGTCTTAAAATTACTTAAGGGCTCAGAATATGCTTTTTCCTGTTCCCATGAAAAGGTGTTCAAATTTGATGAAGCCATGAAAAACAAATCAATCTGCAACATCTGTGTACGTTTTCCCTAAAGTTTGGCAGTCCTTATCCCAAATATTCTGCCTGCCCTCAGCTTAAGTAGGGAGGGACTGAGTAGGGCTTTTCCTGAGATTTCTTCCTCTGGTCCTGGTGTCCCAGTCACAGCCTGGAAAACAGAGAGCATCTCTCTTGTGCTCCCAGTGCCACCCAGCTGAGGTGCAAGACAGGAAGTAAGGAATGTAAAGGTTTTAGAGAGTGGGAAAGAGCAGCTGGACAGACAGCTGTGCATGGTGGTGAAGCAGAGGATGGAGAAGACCTAGGCTGAGGAGACAGGCTGGTAAAACGTCTCCTAAAGCACCTGTTTCTGTAGACATTTGGCTTCTTCTTTTGCATGCTCTACTGGCAAATGAAATCTTTGGCAAAAATTGATGAAAAGTCACAATTCTCAGCCTGGAAGCCCAATGACAGAGATTTTTTTGGGCATGGCTCTTCTCTTCTCTTCTCTTCTCTTCTCTTCTCTTCTCTTCTCTTCTCTTCTCTTCTCTTCTCTTCTCTTCTCTTCTCTTCTCTTCTCTTCTCTTCTCTTCTCTTCTCTTCTCTTCTCTTCTCTTCTCTTCTCTTCTCTTCTCTTCTCTTCTCCTCTTCTCTTCTCTTTCTCTCTTCTCCTTCTCCTTCTCCTTCTCCTTCTCCTCCTCCTCCTCCTTCTTCCCCTCCTTCTCCTTTTTTTTTCATATTTTTGTTCCAAACTGGGATGAATATCTGAAATATCAATTTTTTTTAATACTGGGCAATTTTTAAAAATTTCTTTTTTCTACAGTGATGTCCTTGATTCCAGCATTTCTTAAACTTTAACTTATTGGTTTTGCAAAGTTATGCTCCTTTTATGCATTGTTAGTGTATAACTTTATACAATATATGAAATGTCTTAGGAAGATGATGTGTGAGAAACAGACCCGTGCACGTTTGCCTCTATCTCTGTATATTGCAGAGCCAGAAAATTTTAGTTTTCATCTCTTCCAGAGGTGAAGAAATATATTATTTAACAGGAACTCTGTTATTCACTGGAAATGTATGTCTGAACTTTTTGGGGGTCTAATTACTGTAAATGCTAGATATTTATTTTTCTAAATTCTATGCAACCAGATCCATGTTCATAAATAAATATGTAGTTTCTGGAAATTTCAGAGGAATTTTATAATTCTGATCTCTCTTTTGCTAAAACTCTAATTTGACCGACCATATAATGCAGATTTATTTCTTTATCAATCACATTATCAGGCCCAGAATTTGAATAGAATTTTCCTATTTGAGCTCTTGTGGTCACACACTCCTATTTGCAGGCTGAGGCTGTAAGAAACAGCCTGTTCTTCATCTTTTTAAGGCAGCTTGCTTTTTAGGGAGAAAAGTGCAGAAATGTTTGCATTGGTGGCTGGGAATGATGCTCTTTCTCTTCATTTCTCTGCTGACTTTGCTGAACAGCAAAGGATGTCCTGGTTCTCAGCTGGCAGAAGGTGGAAAAACGCCAAGAAATTCAAAGGAGTCACACTGAACTTCACCAGCCAGGAACTTGCCCCATAATTTTTATTTTAGGCAGAAGAGGGAGTATAAACATTTCCATGGGCCTGGAAAGAACTCCTTTCTACGTGCTTATTACATGCTTCAAGTGGACATTTTTAGAAATTAGTAGTTGCTCAAAAATGAAAAACTGGCTGATTGCATCTCTCTGCCAGCACACTCACCAACCTGGAAGAGTTCATAACTCACTACAGAGAGTGAGAATTTTGCACCAGCTTCACAAAAAAGTGAGAAAAAAAATTGTCTAATGGGACTTTAGGCAGAAATTACAAAGCTGCTTCTGATTTTGCTTAATTTGGCTTCTTGTTCAGTCCTGCTGCCCTCCCCAGTCTGTGCTTCTCCCATCCAGCTAACCAAGCTGATTATAAAGCCTGATGTGACAGGCTTAGGGCAAGCATGTTGAAAGACAAATTAATGTGTTGGGCATTTTTTATTAAACCAATTCTCAAACTTAGAGATTTCTTAGAGGCCTTGGCTGCAGCTGCCAAGGGCCTGTCATGCTGTGCTACCTGGGGAGGGTCCTGGTGCAAGCTCCATGCCAGAGCAACTCTTCTCCTTCCACATTTAACTAACCACCAAAACTCCAAAAATGTTATTTTGACTCTCAGAACTAATACAGAGCTATAAGAGAAGTGACAAATCTGCTGTTGGTATACTGCCAATGTTCACAGCATTGTTATACCAATTGTAATTATATATAAATGTATATATATTGCAATTACCTGGGTGGAACAGTAATAATGCAGTGTTTCTGGTGTTCCTCGCCATGGGACTCAAAATAGCTTATTTCTAAATAATTTTATTTTACGTCTGACACTGTGTTCTATCTTTGGTGGATTTTTTTCACCAACAAGACTAAATTTACCCATATAGTTCTACCATGGCTGCCACTTGGTTCCCAGATTTCATATGACCAGCTATAGTGGAGGTGGACTATCTGCTTAAGAGTACCCCATTTTTCCTTATGTCGTGTATGCAGTGTTTTGCAGACCTGCCTTTCTTTTCAAGGCTGCTCCTCTTTGGGAGCTCCAAACAGTGAGCTGTGTATAAGGATGTACAACACACTGTATAGTTTTTAGAAGTTTTTCCCTCCTTGCATCATAGATAATTTCTAACATGTCAAAATTACCATCTTGTTTGGTTTCAGTGCATTATCAAGGCTGTGTTATGCATTAACAACCTGAAAATCAGACCCAGGTTTCATGCCAAGCCCATGTTACAGGCTCATATTTCCTTGGGGGAGAGTGGAAAGGAAGAAAGAGATGGAGGGTGCTTGCTTGATTGTCTGCTTGACTGTCTCCCTTCCCCAAGCACTTTTTTTATCACCCTCTGGTTAACACCAGAGGTACATGGAAGACTCATCTCCACTGCTTCTCCATCTCTCACCTGGGCCCTGTATCCTATTTTGGGGGGGGGCTAACATCCTCATCTGCCTTCCAGGGAGTTTCCTGCCTATGACCCTGTGCAGTGGTGTGTGTGAGGTGTACTTTTAAATACTCTGAGAGATTAAAATAAACTGCCAGAAAGTGGTCAATGGGTAATAAAAGTGCCTAAACATGAAGGTAAGTGAAAATGTGCCTGGTTTTAGATTATTTAACTCTTCTAATAAAATATATTTTCCTCTCCCTATATGATTATGCTTCAGATAAGGAGTCTGTGCCCAAACATGTGTGGCATGTGCTAACACACTATCTGCTATGCCATATAGCATCAGATACAAACTTCTTCCTAGCTGGACACTGAATTCATGATTTGATAAGTCACTAAGCCTAACTCTGACATTTCAGAAGCCTGCATAGCACAGAGTTGTCTTTTTTTCTGGTGAGACTCAGGGTGCTGTTGCTTGGCACCCTGGAGGCCCCAAATCAACCTTATTTATTTCTATCCCAGATCCCCAAACATGGATGACACTGGGAGCTCCAACAGTCAGTCCTCAGATGGAAAAAGAGAAGGGAGGGGCTGGGAAGATTCTGTAAAATTAATAACAAACTTGAGTTTTCATATTCTGTGTTTGTCTGCTGTGTAGGACATAACATCAAGGAGGGAGCTGGAGATGTGTGTTGCCTGTGGTAGGGAAGGCAAAGGTGGAAAAAGAGAGGATAGTCCATGACACGTCTCATAATCATCTACCTCTGTCTCCTGCAATGCAGTGGAAATCTTTTATAGTAGGCTAGGTAAGGATGAGCCATTTTGGTGTTTGGACACAAGAACTTTTTGAATGGAGGCTGCTTTTAGAGAAAATTATGATTTATTTGAAAGTAATGGCTGAAACCAAATGAGATGCCTTGATGCTTGCCAGTTCATGAGCAAGCAAAACCTATGGTTCCTGCTGGACATCTCTCCCAGGACTAGTAATATGAGAATATATTTTCATCCTTAGATTTCATCCTTACATTCACAAAGAGGTTTAGACATCCCAGGAAATCAGTGGGAATTAGATCCCCAGATGCCTCTGTGAATTCGGCATAATTAGTTCCAGGAAAACACTGCCAGTGCGCTTTTCCCCTGCTACACACAGGACTGAAATGCAAGCAGGGATATTTTAGAACAACTGTAGAAATCACCTACTTTTGGATTTGGGTCAGTAAGCATTTCTTTCTAGTTTTGCTCAGGTGAGAAGAGATCAGAGATGGGACAGGAATCTACAGGGCTCAGGGATTTTGAACACTTTTCAATTTACTGAAATCACTGGGAA
This sequence comes from Peucedramus taeniatus, assembly GCA_013400575.1. Classification (NCBI taxonomy): domain Eukaryota; kingdom Metazoa; phylum Chordata; class Aves; order Passeriformes; family Fringillidae; genus Peucedramus; species Peucedramus taeniatus. The sequence goes on from WBNO01014257.1 coordinate 501,516, forward strand.
CAGAGCAAATACAGACACAAGTCACAAATCAGCGGGTGACACAAGCCAAAAGTAGTTTTTAAAGGAAGGCAAACAGGCCTGGTTCTTAATGAGGCCACAGATGTTACTTGAGATTTTGCTCCAGTAACTATCAAGACCGCACTAGCATTACACACAGATGTTACGCCAAATGATCTTGGGAAGTGGGGGCGTGATGTCATTGGGGGGTTTCAAATCTGGAACACATAATCAACTTATCTTTGTTCTGAGAGCTCTCATTATAGCCCCCCGGGCTTGTTCACATGTCTATTTGCATAGGAAGTGCCCTGAGGAGAGATCCTATTCCATGACACACATAACTATGGTGACAGTCCAACATACCTGTTGTTTAAGTTTCTCCTTATGAGTGGATATAACATATTTTGGAGAAGAATTATGGTTGGGTGAAAAGAGGATGAATGGTCTAACTCCCCATTCAGTTCTGAAAACATATTACTTCCAGAGGAAACCCTGAGAGCATGTAGAGTCAAGGCTCTCCAGGGTAGTGTGATCATCCAGATATTTTCTGAATAAATGACCCAGCAGAACTGTGTTGTATTCATAACAACCAATATTAGTAATGAGTAGTAGGATGGTATTTTAAAGGGCTTTTCCTCTAATTAATATTGTAACGTTTTACTTTGGCAATGATTTCTCTGTCCATACCCTTTTGACACTGTCTTGAACCTCTTATTTTGTCTAGCTGAAAAACCTCCTTAAGTGGCTCTTAAAATAGAAATTGGCTCAGATACTCATCACATTTCTGCTTTTGCTAGATGAATTTGAAAGGAATAGAAAAACAACAGCCATCTCTGTTATTGGATGTTTCTTCTGAAAATAAATGTCATGCTCAATACTCAAATGCTAAATATAAGTTGCTGTGCTGAGCCAGCATGGCTACTGTCTCAGTTGATTCCCACTGAGCACATATTTAAGGGCCTTTTTGAGTCAACACATTATAAAACAGGCCTTGCTAGGAGCAGGGAGGATGGTGACAGTTTTAACAACTCCTCTTCATCTTCAAAACAAAGTGTGTGGGACCGGTGGTCAAAAAAAAGACATGTAAAGACTTCACATTTCATCTAGAGAAATATTTTTCTGTAGAGTTTTATGATGTGTAAGGGCTTTATAAACATGAGTAGGCTCCAATTCTTTTCTTCGTGTGTAAATAGCAAAATTTTTAAAAAGTTGATTTAATCTCTTAGCAGCTTCAAGGGCAAGAAATCTTATGAATGCCACGAACCCAGTTTGGACAGTACACAAAGGATGGGTTTGCTGTATGGGAAGGCAAAGGGTTTTAGCTGATCTTCATTGCTTCTTCCAAAAGTAGAGGTATTGCATTGGGCCATCATAACTAGGTATGAAGGATAAAATAATTTGCCTGTCATTATCTACAGAAACTCTTAAGAGTATTGCTCAGAAAAGAACCTATGCAGGTCAATATCTGCAAAATTCCTCTCAGAGTGTGGGGAAGCAGTACTTTATCTCCACAGAGAATGTCTCCAGGCTGACAGCACTGCATAGTGCTCTCCCAGACTGTATTGACTTCTATCTCTGTGCCTTCAAACTCATAAAAACAGGGCTTGTAAGCAGCTGGAGCTATGCTGCTGTGGGGAAGAGGGGCTGTAAAGAGGACTGCAGTCAGACAGCATTGGCTCCCTGGGCTGTAGGGGGCTGCCCTGCTGCAGCATCTCCAGTTACCTTCCCCCAGGACAAAGGTGAGATGTTCCTCTCTGTCATCACCCTCATTCCTTGTCCTCACCTTCAGCCCTCTTCCAGGGTAGCTGCTGCTCTTTGTACTTTCCCTGGGTACAGTCACTGAAGGCTTCTGAGACAAAAAAATGGTTTGGCTTACCCTGGATCTAGCTCTCCTCCAAAGGATACTTGTCACCAGCAGAGGTGGAGGTATCCTGTGTGGCATAAATGTTTTTAGGGAAGCCTATGGTGGTGGGGCAAGCAACAGGGAAAGCATCTGGCAAGTCTGGCAAGATACAGTGCAGCCCTAGACCCTGGTGATGGGAGAGGCAGTGACATGGCAGAACCCAGCTGGCTCAGACAAGAAAAAGACAACCCTAATGGTCACTGGTGGGTTGTCTTTCTCCCTTTAGAGATACGGGGGTAGGTGCCTGGGATGGTGTGGTGTGAATCTGGGTTTTGAGACAAGCTCTGGAAAACTGTGGTGACAGCTTTTGTTCCTTTGCAGTCATCGTGGTAATCCAGCTCAAGATCAAGTCAAGGGTTTTTTATCACAGGGAGAGTTGTCCATGTTGGCACATGTGCCTAGCACTGGCAGTCAGTCCTTGCAGGATACCCTGTCAGGGCTGAGAGCAGCCCTCAACTGATTTATCTTCTACCTTTTATACCAACATGAGGGTGTTGCCATGGCTGAAGAGAACTAAGGAAGGAAAATATGGTGCATACAGCCCAAACAAAAAACTCACAGACCTGCACTGGAATATTCTTGAAACTGTTTTGAGGACTTGGATAAGAATCACAGGATTACTTTGAAACTCTCTTCTCCTCATTATTTATCACCAGCTGGTACCAAAGAGAAGCTGGAAGGGCAACTTCAGTGGAATTACACTAGGATAAGACTGGGTGATTTCATTGCACAAGAATTACCACTGCATTGCATGAGATTTGAGGGGTTTCTCAGGGACAGTTGAGTCCTAACGTGGCTCAAAAGGCATCTAAATTTAGAAAAGTTGAGAGCAAACATAATTTAGAAACTATTCCATGCTGGAATCTTCTATAGGTGATTGCAGTCAGGAAAATCATCATCAGAAGTTAGCTGTTTAGACAAAAATAATGTAACAAAGGGTCTGGTTTTGTTGGTTTTGCTTTCTTAACAAAATGTTCCCCTGCACTGCAAATACAAAGGGAAAGAGGAAGGGAAGTATCTGGCTATTTAAATGAAAAATTACTTTTCTCTGCAATCACCTTCTGTCAATAAAATGCTTATTTTCTGACATGTCAATTAGGTGATTCAAAAGCCAGATGACCACTGCCTTCCATTTAGTACTGCTCAGCTGGGTTAAATGTCTTAAGTGTTTACCCTTTATGACCAGTGGCATGTATCTGTTCTTAGTCAAACTGTGCTATGTGTGACATGTTTGCCTGTAGGTTTTTCTCTTGAGGTAAAGTCAACCATTATTATCAGATTCTAAGAAAAATGGTAGGTTAGGACAGTGGTTTCACTGACAGAAATGGGTACAGCTTGTTTTACAGTAATGTGTGCGAGAAATATGAAACAGATGAGAAGAATTCACATAGAATTAACCAGCCTGCAATTTAAAGTGCTGCCATTAAATAGGATCATGTATCCATGCTCGATACTTCAAAAGAAAACTCTGCTGTGTAAGACCAGCTATTAGTGAGGAACATTTTGTCCGGTATCTCAAACCAATTGTAAAAGATCTTATTACAGACACACACAACCATGTGTAAATGAAACTATTTACTTCAGAGTCTTTAAGACTTGATTTTGTTCACACAAAAGTCTTGAGGGTTTAAGGAAGGACTTAGAATGAGAAAAAAAGTACATAAACTCTGAGTCCTGATAGAGTCCTAGAAAGAAGGATGGTGATAATATTGATGTAACCTTTTACTATGGCTTGTTCTGAACACACAACACTATCTGCTCGTGTAAAAGAACAGAGCAGGCAGTGGAGTGAGAAAGATTCACATAATAACATTAATTTAACTAATTTAAAATGGGTTAAATCTTTAGAAAGCTGTCTCCTGTCACCCACCATGGAATGCAGCCCAAGATTTTTTGGTGGGAAAAGCCAAGACACTTCCTTTCTGACTTCTGACCAGAACTGAAAGTGAAATGCTCATTTGGCAGATACAAATAAATAATCTGAGACAATAGAAGTAACTTTCCCAGACAAAAAATAATCAGAGAAAGGCCTTTGTGAGTAAGAGCAGGTCAGCAGGACTCACTTCACAGGCCCAGACAAGCTGGCAGGAAACAACCACCTCAGTAAAACATTCTTTGGGTGGGACCTGCTGAGCAGCACCATTCTCAGACCTGGGCTGGGGGGTTCACATCCACACCCACCCCTTAGTGAGCCATACAAACCCAGCGAGTCATTAGCAGTTTGGTCTGAACGGTGTCCCTGAAAAGCAAGAAGTACTGAGTGCTTGGACATTCAGCCTGGCTCCCCACAGGGTAAAGGTCTCTGCCACAGCCTCCATGCCCCAAATCCCAGAGGAAAAGCTGAGAGGTGAGTGCCAGTGTCATGGCTTGAACACTCTGCTGGGTTTTCAGGGGATCACCTGGGGACACTGCTGGGCAGAACTGGGTCCCTCTGCAATTCATCCAGCATCTCAGGGAAATGTGAGTGTGACCTGCTTGTAGGACTCAAGGTAACTCAGGCTGGAAGGGATCTCAGGAGGTCTCTAGACTAATGTTTTGCTCAAATAAGGATAACTCTGAGGTCAGGCCAGGTTGTTCAGGGCTTTTTACAGTCTGAGGCAGTTGAAAACTTCTAGGAATGGAAGCTGAACTGTTCTCACTCTGATGTTCTTTTCTCACCCCCAGCCTAATAATGCCATGCTGAATGGCACACAGATGATTGTGGCAGTCCAGAAGGGACATTCAGAGGCAATGGGATGCAACTGGACTCTGTAGGTGCCCCTGCACTCTGCTACATGTCTTCAAAGACCTGGTTCTTTCATTTCTCCAGGTAACCACTCACTGGGCCAAGCAGTGGTTCACCTTTGGACTGTGTCCTATGTCCCTTACTGCTGAAGCCAAGGCAGCATATGTACCTGGGTCTCATCTTGGCATTTACAGCCACAGCAGTTCAGAAACTCTTTGAGGTTCCTCAGTTTCAGAGCCTTGAAGTCTTTGTCAGCAGCCTGAGTCTTGGTTCACTGCTGGCTCTGGGCAACTGGAGCACACAGGTTTGCAAGCAGCTTCTCTTTTCTGACATTGTGTAATCTAATCACAGCATTTCACAGAATCACAAAATTACTGAGCTTGAATGGAACCTCTGGAGGTTATCCAGTCCAAATTTGTGCTCAAAGTAGGGTCAGCTATAGCAGGTTGCTCATGGCTGAGTCCACTTTTGTTTTGAGTATCTCCAAGGACAGACTCCATAAACACTTTTGACAACCTGTGCCAGTGTTCAAACATCCTCACAGCAAGTGCCTGTCTTACATTTAAATGGAATTTCCTGTATTTCAGTCTGTGCCCATCACATATTGCCATATTACCATTATACCATATTACACACTGAAATTCAATGTACAATGATACTCTTGTGCACACTGTTGTCAGAATAATTATCTCTGCCTGTCTGATAAACTTGTATTTTATAACAATAACACAGCACTTAATATTACATTTTCAGAGGAAGGAAATATATTTATTCATGTAACAACTTGCCCAGTAGCTTAAACAGACAGGGTGAGAAAAAAATAGCTTGGAGTTTTTAAAATAACTTATGACCCACAATAAAGATTTCTATACAATTTCAGCAATTCTATGCAGCAATTTAAAATATGATTCTTAATCTAGTTTGTGAAGATATCTCACTATGTTATACTGTAATGAGGAATAATACATGGCTGCTGAAGTTTGTTTTTTCATTCTTCTAAAAGGGGGAAGCCAAAACTACAAATGGAAGTTAACAGGTTTTTTCTATATCCTACACTGCCATATTCTGTGCTGTATTCTTGGGGTTAGTGTCTCAGTATACATATCAAGAAGCACTTACAGAGAAGCTACACATGGCATCCCCATGATAAAAGGACTCCTTTTCAGAAACCAGCATCTCTTCAGTTGAGAAAGTCTGCCCATGATATAGGGTAGGCTCGTTCCACATGATGCAGTGTTCTGCAGATCAGCAAACTTAAGCAATATGGAAAAGCTCTGTTGTGTCCCATTAGTTTTGTGAGATTACCGCAGAAGAGATTGCCTTCTCTTCTCCATGGTAAACAGTCCCAGCTCTCTCAGCCACTTGTATGACAAATGAGCAGTTCCTTACACACCTTAGCAAACTTGCTCCCATATGTCCATGTCTTTCTTGTACTGGGGAGTCCCGATGTGAAGATGTGAGTGGAGTATCTAGGTGTGTCTCACCAGTGCTGAACAGAGGGGAAGCAACCTGATGACAACATTCTTCCTAATGCCATGCAGTAGGATGTTGGCTCTATTTTTTTTTTTTTTTTTGTTACAAGGTGCGTTGCTGGCTCACGGTCAAGTTGGTGTCCATCCATACTCTCAAGACACGCTTTTCTGCAAAGCTGCTTTCCACAGGGTCAACTTCCAGTATGCTCTGGTGCATGGGAGTTGTTCCTCCTCAGGAATTCAAACCTTCTTGAATTCCATGAGACTCATGTTGGCTCAATTCTCCTACCTGTCCCCACCCCATGAACATCAGCACAACCCTCTGGTTTATGAACCACTCCCCCCAGTTTTGTATCTTCCAAAAAGTTTCTGCATGTGCACTTTGCCTTATCACCCAGGTGATAATGAAAATATATAACAGTGTAGCACCTAGATCCATTCTGGGGTACACCACTAGTGGCTGGCCTCCAGCTGGACTTTGTGTTGCTGACCACAGCCCTTTGAGCTCCACAGTTCAGCCGGTTTGCAATCACCACCATCTATCTAGCTCATACTTACTCCATTTGTCTATAGGGATGTTACAGGAGACAGTGTTGACAAGAGCTGTTGCTCTCCTCTCATCCACCAAGCCAGTCATTTAATCATAAAACATTGTTGGTTCAGTCAGGCAGGATTTATCCCTTGAAAATCTATGCTGATCACTCCAAACCACCTTTTTGTCCTCTTCGTGTTTGGACATGGTTTCCAGGATTAGTGTTCCATCACCTTCCCAGTGACTGAGGTGCAGATGCCTGATCCGGGGTTCTCTGGATCCTCCATTTTGCCTTTCTCCAATACAGAGTGATATTTGGTCTCTTTCATTTCATAGGAACCTCCCCTTGATGCCTTAAGTTTTTGGTTTCATATTATCCAGATTCTGTACTGCATTAGTATATAACTCTAAACTTCATATAAATTGTTAGCATGTCCTCCTCACAGTTTAGTTAGACAAAACAATCCTTTTCCAGCCTGAGAACCAAGCACACTGTTGCAGCTTTAGGCCCAAAAAGTATAAACAACAGTAAATTGAGGAGAGCAAACTGGGAGGATAGGACTTCATAACCTGAAATTGTAATTGGACAATTAACCCCAACATGTAAATGGAACAAAACGTATAAAAGTGTGAAAACTCATGACCCGGTGTCCATCTTGGGTGTAGCCTTGGCCAGGCTCTTGTACTGCCCAAGATGTATCCTTTGAAGGCCTTTTAAATAAATACCTACTTTATTCCTTTAACACTGTCTAGCCTCTGTTCTAGATAGCCTCTCAAGGCTCCACCCTGTATGCCATGGCCTTTCAAACATAATCAAGAATGGCCTCCCAAAGACATCAGCCAGCTCTCTCACCAGTCACAGGTACATCCATCAGTTCACACAGATCTGTCTATGTCCTGTTTCCTAAAGCGTTCCTTAACCTGATTGACCTGTACTGAGGGTAAGTCTTCCTTGCTTTGGGCTTTCTGGCTGGTCTTGGGAACATGGGATTCCTGAAGAGTGTTCTTACCCATAAAGACTAAGGTGAAGAAACCACTGAGCACTCCAGCTTTCTCCATGTTCGGTGTCACCAGCTCCCCTACACCATTCAGCACTGAGCCTAGCTTTTCCCTAGTCTTCTTGTACTGTTGATATGCCTGCAGAAGCCCTTCTTGCTGCCCATTACATCCCTCACCAGTTCCAACTGTCGATGGGCTTTGGCTTTCTTAATCCATTTAATGAAATATTTACCACCACAGAGGGAGGAATTTCCTTCATTACACTGAGACCAGTCAGATTTATGGGCTTAAAAATGCTAATAAGATTATGCCTGTAGTACTTTATACTGTGTTAAAAAATCTCTAACCCTTCTAATGACAGTACTATCATTAACTGTGTTTTCCCATTATAATTTATTTTTACAACAAGTCTCTCAGAAATCTGATTTTCCGTGTTTCACATCTGAACTTAGTACTCTTTTGAATGCCACAAGTGTGATCTCTTGCTGCTGAGCTCTCTTTGAAGCGTTTGCCCAGGCAGGAAAAAAATTATTCATGTGATCCCATATGATTTCAGACTGGTCATTAAAATCTAAGCCCATTTGAGGAGGTGACTGAAAAATTTTGAAACCCAAGGGAATGGGTTGAGGTTTTGCTACTGACCTGATTCTATAATGAGACAAATCACTTCACTGCCTTGCTTTCAAAGCCTTTCCAAATAAAGTATGACTCAAACCTGAATCCTTATATATTACAGAGGATTTTAGCCCTTACTTCAGGGAAGAAGAACAGGGTCTCCCATGTAACTTTCCATATTAACATTTGAAAGTAAAATATGTCTTCATCTTATGCAACATGCCTGAAAAGCTTGGAGGAACGCCATGAAAATTCTGGTGTATTTCTTCAATTATGGGATGGTTCAGAAATGAAGCAAACAGGGCTCCTCTTAGGATTAAAAATTTGCAAGAGAGATATGGATAGAATACTTTCGTCCCACAACAAATCAGTGACAGACCATGGGCACTTCAGGTCCTGAACCTACACAAGAGCCATTGAGAGCTATGGACAGATAGTTCAGTGTAGAGTTTGGTTCATGTTAGGCCATGTGCAAAACTCAAAGGGAAACTTTGGTCAGGTTGTCTGTCCAAAGTTCAGAAAGAATTAAGAGGAGAGAGGGACCCTTGATATTGAGTGTTGCTTTTACTCAGCTCCTTGAAGAGTGAAGGGAACAGTAAGCTCCAGAAAAATTCACAGGATAAAGGTGACAGTGAAATTTTTTGGGTCCCATCTGGGTTGGGAGTGAATCTGAGACTGAATCTGTAGCTAAAACTACAGAAATAGTATGGTTTGGGAACCTGGTTTTGCTTCTGAGGACAGCCACATGGAATGGCTCACATCCATACAGGAAAATGCTTTCTCACTGAAATGGTGTAGTATAGCCCAAAATTGCACCAGGGAGAATGCAGAGAACTAAACAGCATGGTCAAGCTTCTGGTTTCTTTTATTAATATAGTTTAAATTTGGGGATGGTTGTGGTTTAAACTTGGTAGGCAGCTGAGCACCCCACAGCTGCTTGCCCAGGGGCCCGCAGTGGGATGAGGGGAAGATGTATAAAAGTGAGAAAAGTAATTGAGATATGAAGAGCTTAATAATAATAATTAAAAAAAAAATAAGGAGGAAAAAACTAACAGAGACAGATAAAAACGGAAACAAATCCCTGAAAAAATGTGATGCAAATGAAAGCAATTTGTCACCACCAACAGACCAATGCCAGCTCCTGAGCAACAGCAGTTCCTGACAACTTCCACCATCCCAGAATTAGAATGAAACATGACATAATATGCTCTGGGATGACCCCTTGGTCAGCTGGGGTCAGCTACCTCAGCTGTGTGCCCTCCCAACTTCATGTAGACCCCCAGTCTACTCTCTGACAGGGCAGTGTGAGACAGAAGAAACATATTGATGATGTGCAAGCACTGTTCAGCAATAACTAATGCATACCTGTATTATCAGCACTGTTTTCATCACAAATCCCAAACGTAGTCCCACATGAAGAAAATTAACTCTAACCCAACCAAGCCCAGTCTGGGGTTGCTGGCCTGTCTGCCAGTAGAATGGTTCCTACAAGAGAACCAAGATACTTTGAACCAATCAAGAGTGAAGACTATCTATGCTTATAGTCTTTAAATTGCATTTTTAAATTTAATTTTTAACTAAAAAAGATTTAGGTGTGGTTTTTGCCAGTGAAATGATTTCCTTTGTCTCCAATGTGTTGAAGTTTTTCCTGGCAATAAGTTGATAGTAGGATTTTTCAGCTTCTGGCTTTGAAATGAACCCTGAACCTGTGACAATGACCTTCAGGATCATTGTCCCTGTCCGTGTCCTGCAGAAATGCCTGAGTAAAAGGGCTGAGTGCAGGAGATCTTGGTGCCTTCCTCACCAGCTGCAGAGCTTTCTCTCAGTATATATACAACCACAGCTCCAGTTCTCCCATTTGCACAGAGCATTTTGCCAGCACGTACATGTACCTGTGTCCCATGCACTCAATTGCTTTGGTGAGTCACGGCCTCTCAATCCACCCGAGTCACTGCACGGAGCTCAAAGGAGGTGTGGACACTTGCAGTCCCAAAGGGATTTTAGCAACTTATTCCCAGTTAAGCCAATACTTTAAACAGCAGAAAGATGGGATATGATTTATGAGGTTTCTTCTGGCTTTACCTCACTCCCTAAATCTCCCTCATGTTATCTGTGAAGGCTCAGACCCTCAGAACCAAAAGGATGTTGTTTTCCCACTGTTTTCTTTCAAAGTCAAGCTGTGGAAAACAGTGCCTCAGTATAGGATAAACAGCAAACCTTTCCCATTTGAAGAATTTATTTTTAAAAAACACTGTTGCCAATTAGTACCCAAAATGAGTATTAAGGAAGAATGAAGGGGAAAATACAACAGCACTGCTGAAAGGATACGTTTTCATGTTCATAGAAAGTTTAAAGCTAACAACTAGGAAAATCAAATTAGTATAGACATCTGGAGAGAGGGGAAATTGTGTTTCTATTGTGCAATGTTAATGCATTAAAATGTTTAAAACAACAGGACTGGGGATGTGAGACTTCATTTAATTAACATGCTAGGAAACCTTATTATCAAGTTGAATGTGAATTCTTCTTATATTTTACTCGCTCCATTGCCTGAGGCTGGCTACAGGAGGCCTCATCCCCATTTTCCTGTAAAAACTACTTCCACATTCCACATCCCAATTACTCTGAAGGGCATACCCAAGCTCCCAATAAAATCATGCTTGGAGTCTTTGCTGACTTCTAAATTCTATTCTACATGTGTTTCTGATCACAAAATCAGATTTCCAAATGTCAAAATTATACTTTGAGTGGAGACTGAATAATAGCTTAAGCCTTTTTATTTGTGTAGATAGCTGAAAATGAAAATGTGAAGCACCTGAAAACTCTCTAAATTGCTTGCTTTATTTCCACTTGAGCAGCGTCCTGAGACCTATTGTATTGCAGTTCATCTACGCTTCACGTTGTGAGCACCGAGGGGGCAAGGACTGCTCACATTTGTCTAGTGCAACATCTCCATGACACTGGTGGGGCCAACCCACTACTGCCTTTGCTCAAAGAAATCATTAAACCAAGAATAATTCAGAATGGTAGGTTTTGGTTTCATTGTCAGGCATTTTTAAGGTGGATTTAGGTAACCTGTTCCTCTCTGGTTAGCACCTGTGGCCCTTGTTTTGGCTGTGGAGGGCAGATGTCTGTGTACAGCAAGGAGGGAAAAAGAGCAGGTAAGCTGGAAGCTTTTAGTCAGGTCTTCTGTTATGGGAAAGGCAGATAGCAGTGAGAGGACAGGATGGGGCACGGGGTTCCTTTTCACACCTTTGCTGATGGCAGGCGATGGTGGCCTTGGCTGGGGTGGCTGTTCCAGGGCTGCAGACAGGGCTCCCTGCCTGCACGGAGGGACAGGAGGGTTTGGTATCCTCTGCACTTGCAATGCTCAGCTGTGGGAGAGGCAGGAGAAGCAGCAGCTGAATGGGTTGACCCAGAGATTGGCTGTGGATGCTGGTGGGGACAGGAGAGGACCCACAGTCCCTTCTCCACAGCCATCTACTGCTCTCTGCACAAGCTGTATGTCCAGACCCAGTATTGCCTATAAAATGGACGTTGGCAAGATTTTCAGAAGCACCATTTAGTGTTGTACACAAGGAGCCCACTCACCAATTCAATGTAGTTCCTTATGTGTTTTTTGCTAAAATACTGTCCTCCCCACCCCATATTGTCAACATAGATAATAGCAAGCAATTTACTGCATGATATTCCCCTCTCAAGCTCCACTGCCTTTCTTCTGTCAGATGCTCATTGTAAATTCTTGTAATGTGAAACAGCTCATTGAAGCAGGGCTCCACATTTTCTCCTGTTTCTGGTAACTTGTGAGAAGTTGTCACTTTGTATCTAGGAGAACTCCAGGGAAAGATGACAGACACCACAGGCTGCACATTGCAGAGCTGGAGGAAATGGATACTAAACACAATGTCATTTAGATTTAAAATAATAGCTCTTAAGTGTTCACTGTTGTTTGTAATAAATATATTATATATAAACTTTTGCTTGTGGCTGAAATCTAAACTATCTGTTTTAAATGAATGATAACATAAAACATGTCATAATTCCCAGTCCATTACTATTGATGCAGCACAACTTAACATTCCACAACATGGTTTGGCTGAACCATGCATAGTAATGAAAAGGTGAAAGCAGCTGAGTGCCAAATGTACAACTTCTATAGCCCTTAGTCCATTGCAGCTTAATAACAGCAGTTTCTGCTAGCCAACAATTGCTTCAATGTCATTCTTGGGACTGATTATTTATGAATCTGAAGATGTTCTTTTTTCCTTTGCAATGCAAGGTGGATAACCTTGACTAGGTTTTGTGAGGGTTTAACTCTGGATCAAAAAGACTAAAAGCCTCAATCCACTTCTGTCCTTCACTTCCCTTTCCAGTGGAGAAGCTAAGCCTTCTTTATCCAACCTTGTTCTGCACAGTCTGGCAGGAGTCTCTTTGCTTGGGGCCCGTTGCTGTTACTGGTGAAAGTCAGTGGGTTTGCCTAAGTCTGAAGCTCATCAGGAGGTGATCTGTTCAAATGGCTCTGAGAAAAAACATCAAAAGAAACTGAATGCCATATCCAGAAGCAACTGACAGCCAGGGTCATCACATACAAGCTTTCACCAAGCAAAACTATTTAAGTGGTGAATGCTTGACTTATGAAGAGATTTGTATCACGTAATGACATCAGAATTCACTTATGGCATGAGCCTGCTCTGGAAAGTGATTTTCAGTGCAATATAATGTAGGAAAAAAAAAGAGAAAAATAGGAAAAAAAGAGGGGAAAGAAGGGGCAGAGAAAGGCCCCCCAGCTTTTAGTCTTTAGAAACAGAGGAAGTCTATATGCACCCTCATGTACCTTTGAAAGCTTCCAATGCATTTGATTTTTGCTTCTCTGACAGCTAGCCTTATGTCAAGACGGGGATTTTTGATCTCCTCATAATGAGCTTGTGGACATTAAATTCATTACCTATTACTACCTGACCTAGTTTTCCATTCTTCATCATGCTGTCTGCAGCACCACCACAATGATTTAGACCATTTACAAATAGAGTAAAGTGAATCTAGAGTTTAGTGTACAGAAGGATATGTAAGTGAAGTTCCGATGGGGGGAACAACAGAGAAGCTTTTCTTCTTAAAACTGTCTTAATTGGATTAAATTTGGCAGTTATTTTTCTGTCAAATGACACAGACAAGTCAACCTTTAAAAGACGTATGATACACAAATTGTGTGAGTGTATGTGCATATATGTGCATGTGTATAAAATCATGCACTTACATGTGTAACCATAGATATCTGCTTTCAGATTCAAATCCAACAGCATCTTTTTCTTTACATAAAGTGTAGTTAAAGCAAGGAGCTTGTGACCAGTGTACCAATGAGCTAAAAATTCCTAGAAAAATAAGAGGCAGAAAAGATTTTTTTGACCACAAAGGTACAATTTAACAGTTTAGGCGATCTCTGAGCCACAGTCTGAGAGCAACTGAAAGGTTTTTTCAGGGAAATTATGATTGCTCACTTTCTTGTTGTTATACCCTCACCCCTGCTGTTGCCCTCTCTGGGGCTGGGGAAGCAGGGATGTGCTCATGGTGTGTTTTCACTATGCTTACCTGACAGCAGGATGCAGTGAAGATCCAGTTCTACAGTGGTCAGGAAGCTTTGTGAAGCAGTGTAAAGAAATGTGATACAGATGTGCTGTCTTTTAAAATTCTGATCTGATGCCAAGGCTGCAATTACAGGACTTAGCTCAGCTGCCCCAGTGGCTCTCTGGGACAAGATAGATTACATGTGGCATTTTGTTCCCAGCAGAGAGTTTGTGCCACCAGTGTTAACTCATCCCTGTGAATGGAGCAGCTGAGGAAGGGAAGGATTTAGCAGAACTGGAAATTCTGTTAAGGATTAGCTGGAGTCTGTGATCTTGACCATCTCTCTCACAAAAAACTCAGCACTGTTTGTGCTGAAAACTTCACTTGGAGGACTTAGATAGTCTAAGATGTGATTCAGCTGAAACAGTCAGTTCACCTTATTGTTACCCTGTTCAAAATGTGGGGGGAAGGCAAGGACTCAACTGAAACTAGACAAAAACATATAAAGAAAAGTGTATTTTCAAATATTTCAAATGCAAACAAGAGAGAATATAAAGGAGAACTTCAAAAACCCCAAAACCTTGAGCGTCCCTGCAAGAATTAGAGGTTCTCATGCTGGGACTCTGTGGGTTTGAATGAGAAATCAACATAAAATGAATATGAAATACTAGCTTACACTACAACTGGCTCAGATTAGGCAGAGATTCCCTGAAATCCTATATATCTAAAATATTTTGTATATCTAGCTAGATACCCATTCCCCGGGACCACTATTTAGCAGGTTTATGAGATACTGGAAATGTCTAAGGGAAAATATCAGCCCTTAGTGGGAAAAGACCAGCAGCTTTTAATTTCACTCACCATCTGCAGCACATTCCATTCTGTCTTGTGAAACTGAAAACAAATTTGGCAGAAGGCAGTCATCTGATTTTCATGTAATTCAATAATTTATCATGAAAAATATTCATTTATAAACAATTACTTGTTTTGGAATGATAGCAGCTGTCATTTTGGAGTCTGTAGTTCCCCCCAATGGGGTATTTTTCTGAGTTTATCCATCATTAAATCATGCAGTGTTCAATGTGTTTGGAATCTGGTCTGAATGCATTTTACAACGTGTTTATGTTTTGTTATGTGCATAATTTCGTTTTTGCTTTACAGACATGAAATCCAATATTGCCAGATGTAGAAATCTCTCTTTGCTGAGCAGCTCCTCTTGTATCAACCCTTGATACAATACAGGAGGAATTCCCCCATACAAAATACCACAATTTCTGTTTTGCAGTCACGAATCTGTAACTACCCAAGTCACACACAATAAACAGCTCCAGCTAGAGTCCCTCCAGGCTTGACCAAAAGGCTCATGTAAGCATTGCCTTTTGGATTTAGCTAAAAGCATGCAAACATTTTCTTTCATTGCTGTCATACAATCACAGGGTGAAAACCAGACAACACCAACCCAGCAGAGAAGACTTACACAAGCTGCCAACCTCAGGCAGGACCCTGATGTTACCATCATGGTGTTTGTGTGCACAGGAACCACAGCCAGGCATTCTTGAGAGAAGGAGCTTGACAGCATTATCTTAATGCTGATGTCTTTTCAGAAATAACAACTCTACAATCTTATAGAGACGATGGGAGAAGGTAATAAAAAAAGGAATGAGTTTCTCAATAATAAGTACATTGGTTGGAAAAGGATTAAATGGAAATTTGAGTTATGCTATTGTGGGGATTTATAAAATCTAAAGCCACACAGAAAGATCCCTCTCAAAGAGGTGGTTTTCCTATCTTCTTAGTTATTTTGCCTTAGAAAGGACTGTGAGGTGTCAGATGAAGTCAAATCAGCTATGTCAAATCTGGGGACACCTTGGCATGAGTAGAAGTTCTCCCAAAAAAGTGCTCTTTTTTGGAGCTTAAAATCATTATAAAATAATTCATTCATTAGAAATTGGGATGAAACACGCTCTTTAGAAAATATTTAAAATACAAGTTATTTGATTAACAAAATTTTCTATTTTCAGTTCTTTGGGTTTGTTGCTTGTGGCTTCACATGTACTCAACTCCCAGACCACTCAGTGTTACTTTGGACTTAATTTTAAAATGAAGGTTAGAAGTAAAAGGTTAGAAAATAAGCAGAGATTAGAGGATATTTCCTGTTGAAAACTTCCTGTAAAAGCTGTTGTTATGGAAATTTAGCAATTTTACCATTAAAACACAGATGCCTGTATGGAAGTGCATATGAAGCAATGAAACAAAGACAAGAGCTGGGTTTTTAATATACTGGGAAGATGGACAACAGAAAGGGTTCTTGCTGTTGACTCCCATCCCATTTCTGTTCAACACTTCAGCATGGACTTAAGGCTAAGCATGTGCTAAAGTCCCAATGTATGAATTGGCCCTGAGCCACAATGGCATTCAAACATCTCTCTGAACAGAGCAAACAAGCACACATTTAACTACTTTGCTAAACTGGGCTGATACAATTTGTCAGATTCGTCAATGCCTCGGAAAAAGGGAAAATGTGAAAGGGTAAACTTGGCAGCTGACCATTGCTGTATGTGTCTGGCTGAGATTTGGGGAGAAGCTGAAATGCTCAGTCATTGGTCAGTTCAGTGGGAGATGAAACTCAAGGCAGACAGAGGCAGAACAACACATGCTCAGGCAAACACCTTAAACTTTTCAGGCCCACAACAAGCTCCTAAATCAAGTGCAACCACTCAAAAAGCCTTAATAAAATCATAGCAACCATTGTGGACAGCTCAATGAATGCCTCTGTTTTTCAGAGGAAAAACAGGAGGAGGGAGCACCTCTGCAGGAAGCAGAGGTGGGGGAATCCAAACAAAATGTTAGGACATAGAAGGAAGGTAATGGAAAAAAAAAAGATGAAGTATTAAAGCATAACTGAACCAAGAGTGTATCATTTCACATTCATTTCTGGTCACCCCTTCTTCTGCCAAATGGCTGAGGTAGTTGAAAAGAGTAATAGAAACAGAGATATTTTAAGGGTTTGTGGCTATTCGATTATCAAAAGAAAAGAAAAAAAGAAAAGAAAGATAATTAAATGCAACCTACTAGAGATGTAAAGGATGATGGTGATAGAAACCCATCATGTACCCCTTTTTGCCTTTTTTGTCACTGAACAAATCAGAAAGGGGTCCTCCAGAAAACTTGCCAAAAGTTGAACCAATAGTTGTGTACTACCCCATTATATTGAAAGCCAACCCAGCCAAATCTTTGCTTTTTAATTATAAGCTACTTTAACCTTTAGATCTCATTGCCCCAAAATTTGTGGAATTTGAAAAAATAATTAAATACTACACACTGATGTGGATACTTGGCATAACCCAAACTGCTTAATATAGGATTTGCTCCTGTGCTAGAAACAGATGGCTTCATATTTCTGTGCATAACCCAGCTCTTGAGAAGGGGGAGAGATTCTTTTCCTTGGAATAGAGTTGTCAGGGTTTTTTCCCATACTTGCCGATTGCAGTCCTATGCATCTGTCTGTAAGAATTGGGGCAGCAGAGGCTGCCTAACAACCTGCATAACAAACTGTTGGATTGTTCAAATCCAGCATTTGCTGTGTGCCTTCCTTCCTCCATGGAGAGCACTTCCCAGCAAAAATACTAGGTGGGAAAAATAACTGCATTGGGCAACATCCTCTGTAGGCAGACATTTTTGGCCTGTTTGTTTACATGTTCCCTCCATGCATCAGAAAACAGCCATGAGCCATGGAAATATACCTAAAACCCTAAATCACTGGAGCAGGGAGATTGACCTTTCTCCACATTTCCCCTCTTGTGGTGACATGGCTGACAGCCCAGCTGAAATGGAAACATTCAAGATCAGGTTGGATGGGGCTCTGATCATCCTAATCTGGTTGAAGATGTCACTGCTTACTGCCAGGGGGTGGGAATGGGTGATCTTAAAAGCCTCTTTCAACCCAAACTATTCTATGATTGTATAATTCTTTTCTTTTCTTCACCTCTCTTATGCTGTGTCAGAAAAGATGTCTCTGTCCTCAGACTTGCAGTAAGCACAGGAAAAATCAGAACTCTGAAAAAACAGCTGGTATTTGGGTCCAGGTTCTCTGCTGTCCTGGCTCCAACAAACTGGTGATGGTGAAAAGGGCACCCAGTAATACCTGGCCAGCACTGAGTACCTTCCACCTCTGGTGTGTTTTCCAAAGCTTACACCACTGGTCTGCAGGACAGCCCTGAGGGCTATGCTGGTATTGCTGCTCTACAAAGGGGTGAACAGCAAGTTAAGGTGACACGCCTGAGGCCTTGGTGGGGGGCACTTTCAGACCAAAGGGTAGTGCAGGGGAATCTCCACTCCAACAGACAGAAGAAAACACAAGCTCTATAAGACTGGCCATTTTCTTTCCTAGGATTTGTAGGGTATTTATAACTACCTTTTGACATTCAGTGTGCCTGCAGGTGTCAGCTTGGAAATTTCTGAAAGAAAATAAAAGAAAAACAAGCTTTTGGAGGAATGTGTTACATTTTAAATCTTGTAAGTGGCTGCTGGTGTTGCTAAGAATTACTGGTTTTAACAAAGGATTTCTAGCAAACCCCTCTTCTCGCCATCACATGCAGCAACCCAGAGGAAGAGCAGAGGTGAACTGCTTGATTAATGCTGAGCTGGTTTCTTCTCACATGTAACCATCCTGTGTTTTTCAGAAGATGTTTTGAATGATTTGGTCAACCTAATTCAAATGTATATGAAAAAAAACTGTGAAAACTAATAATTTTGGGGTAATGTTGAGTTATAAATGAGTCAATACTGGCTTTATACAAAATGCAGCCTTTTTTACAGTGCTGAGTCAAATGAAATAACTGAAGTTTTTCAGCCAGCAGTAGACAACTTGCAAAAGCTGCACAGCAGATGCTGCTGATTGTATTGGTAAGGACTGAAGATCATCGCAGCCTCTTCAGTATACCAGGGAAGAGCAAGTGAATCCCTTACTCTGTCACAGTAGTGCAGCCTGCTTCCTATTCCTGCTCCTTCATCCACCCCAGCAGAGCTGTGGTTTTGGTCATCATGTGCTTTCCCCTCTGGGTGTAGGAAGAAGTGAGTACAGGGCTCTGCTCACTCAGCTGCCAAAGGCGGGGATGTCTTTTTGGCCCATGTCCTGCTTTGACAAAACAAACATGGAAGAGGCTTTCTGAGATTTCTTCCTTTCACAGGTTTTCTCACTGGAGTTTATGTTTGGTGCTGTAGAAATCACATTGTGGAGGCAAAAGTGGAGAATGACCCCAGATATTCCCATGGGAGAAACTGCATCTTTCAGACTAGAAGAAGCCCCAAATTTCTCTGTGCTCAGAAAAACATCTCCTTACTCTTTGCTGGCCTGGCTAGATAAGTCTGGCTTATATTTTTGTATCTAGAATTTCTGGTTTTATGTAACTGCCAGATTTCAAAATTACAAACCTTTGATACTTACCTGTGCTTAGTTTTGTTCCTTACAACCCTTGAATGCCAGATTTGAGACTTCCCCAACTCTCCCTGTGCATTCCTGTATCCCCTGTGAGCCATAGCCTGCCTCTGTTACCTCTGCTGCTCCACAGACACAAAGCTTCATTACACCTCCAACTTAGACCCCTGCCAGGCTTCCTCCTTCAGCTTTGGTGGCTCCTGAGAGATGGCAGCTTGTGATGTTGTGTGCAGGGTGGACACACTGATTTCACCTGGGCTCGTTGCAAAGATACCAAATCTTTCAAAGTGAAAATAAATTAGCCCACAACTGCTAGGCAAAACAGGCTTGATAAATGGAAGTTTTAGTCAGCAATGTTTAAAGTGAAATCAGTAAAGTGTGCATAATGATGGATGAGTCCAGAGATTTT
Organism: Peucedramus taeniatus; assembly: GCA_013400575.1. Lineage (NCBI taxonomy): Eukaryota > Metazoa > Chordata > Aves > Passeriformes > Fringillidae > Peucedramus > Peucedramus taeniatus. The sequence continues at coordinate 521,167 of WBNO01014257.1, forward strand.
TATTAAATACAATAGCCTAAAGAAATGTAAGGAGCTGTTATAAATGAAGTGAATGCTAGTTTAACTAAAACAACTCTTGTTTAGAGAAAAATGTTGGGATTTATTATCCTATTAGTTGCTTTTTTTCTCCCCTTTTTTTTTTTTTTTTTTTTTGTAAGGAGCAGCTCTCAGGGTGTCCCGGGCAGAAAGTCAAATTCTCCATTTACCCGAGATGTTTAAAAAACATCCTCTTGAAAGCTGAAACTACTGCGTTTTTGATGGGACAACATAAATATATTTGAACTGTTGTCAGTACAAACCAGGCATCCTGAAAAGTGTAGTACATCTCCACTGGACATAATATTATTAATGTCTTTGAAACAACTCAGCATTTATTTTGAAATAGCAAAGAGGTTTGATTCACTTCCAAAAGGAGCTGTAATCCAAAAGTGTCTCCTATTATAATATTTTAAATGACTGGATGTACAGAAAGAAAAACACAGCATTTTGAAGGCTCAGCTGATTGAAAAATTAGTCTGAAATGTCTGCTGGGAACCAGTTTACACTCTGTTGCTGTTCAGACTTGATGCCCTTACCTCATTCTCAGATTAAAGAGGTTGGTGTTTACCAGCCCTTCAGCCAAAATACCAGTCTAGCATGGAGGATGGGTTACAATGCATATTGTGGGACTGCATGCTCTGATCTGCTCTCTTACCCTTTTGTAATGACGAGAAATATCCCAGAGACCCTTCTGCAGTCAGCTTCTGGTGCTCCTAGCCCTACTGGACCTGTTCTCACCCTGATTAGAGTCAGCCATGCTGGAGAAGGGAAGAAGAAATGTCTGAAGCATGGAAGTGTTCAGCTACCTCCAACTTTTCAGCTGATATTTTACGAAACAGGACGGACAGAGGCAAGCTAATCTAGATCTAGGTTAGATTATGCTCTCTGCTCTTTTCATCTTCCCCTCCTCTCTTCCCTCCCAGGCTAATATGAAGTCCTGGTATTGAAATAATCTGCTTCTATAAATTTTCCCAGTATCACCCAAAACTTCAGAGTTCATTGCTTCACAATGCTGGATTCTGCCACACATTTTAAACAGCTGAGTGTCATATGGTTAAAACACTCTCAGATGGTTAAAAATGGTTTTTGGTCTGGTGTCAAACTATTGCCAGTCTGCTTTCATCATAGTGAGTGCTGTGAAATATGACTTACTAATGCTATAGAAAAAGAAAGGAAAACAGTTCAAAAATTCAGAGGTAAATGACTAAATAAGGCTTGCAATGGGAGAACGGTTCTCTGTCCTTTTAGCTCTGAAGTATGTCTGGGAAAACTCCTGGCTTGAGAGTAATTTAGATGGCTTTTGAATGGACAATTCTGAGAGAAAGTTAAGCTGGCAAGAGTGGAACCTAGTTTTTTGATTCAGTCTTGTTTCCTTAAAGATATAAGAAGTCTCCAAAAATCACCCAACAGGAGAAAGTCAAGTGCAGCAAGAAAAAAATTAAACTTCTTCTTCTGGTGCTTCTTTTTCTGGTCACCTTATGACTGATAAAGTGCTCAGCATTGGTGATCTTATGGACAAACCTGACTTTGGGAAGAAGCTCATGTGCCAAGGGTTGCTTTGGGACTGCTGAAGCAGGCAGGTTCAATGGGTGAGGATCAGACCATGGAAACCCTTCAGGACTGGAGAACTGACAGGGCTCTGGATCATGCCTCTCCTGCATCTTTGTGCTCTGAGAGGCAAACAGTGACCAACAGGGTGTGTGCATGTATGAGCTTTCAACAATTAGCACTATCTAATCAAACCCCTTATTGCTTTAAATGTAAAACTTCTCTGCAGAAGTCTTGCTTATCCTTGAAAACTCTACGTATCCCATCTGACTTCTGTTCTCCAAGATTAGGTCATAATTAAACTGGTGGACCAGTTAGATCTTGGCTTTCTCCCACCTCTTCATCAACCGAAGACCTGGATTGTCCCCAGTCTCAGGATGCAGAGATGAAACTAGGTTCATGGGCAGAATGGAGCAGTGACACAACTGGCCAGGACTCTGCTGGGTCAGAAGGTATATTTTTCCCTCAATCCCTCAGTTCAGGCAGACTTAGAAAACAGTTTCCTTGCATTCCCTGCAAAGTCTCCACGGCCTGGGCAGCATATCCCAATGCTTCCCTGGGAGGAAACATGATGGACTGTGACGGACTGATGCCTGTGGCCAGTTCACATGGATCTCACCAACTAGAAACTGTCTAAGCTGGATTTTGCAGCTAAGTGCATTCAATTTTCAGCAATCTCTCCTTGAAAGTGTACAGATACATAGAAGAGACTTAAGGCAGAACCCAAAGATATGAAATGCACCCCCAATCCCAGGACTGTGCTTCTGGAGATGGCCACCTAAGACTGGATGAGCCCTGACTTCTCATACTTGACTCAAGAACAGTCTAAGCTTTTTAAATTGTGGCACTAGAGAAAATACAAAACTTTGTAAGCTGGCCATAAGCTGGAAATAAACAAGCAGCAAACACAGTAAAAGTAGTATTTTCCTCTGTCCAGACTGGGTCACCTGTCTTCTCTTTATTCTCTTAGAATCTGGAGTGAAACCCCAAAATATTTAATCTGTGACAATTCCTCCTAGAACCATCCCTTGCTGCAGCTGCCAGCTCTCCAGGGCTGCTGTGAGCTGGCCCAGATCTGCACAGGCACCTGCAATTCCTGCTGAGTTTTCATTCCTGCCAGGAACCAGCTGCTGTAAGGAGTAATTTCCATAATCCAGCACATCAGGACTATTAGCTCCAAGGTAAGCAGGTCAGAAGCTTGGGTTTCTGCAACACTGCTGACATATGACCCTTTTGGAGCAATAATCCTTGGCTTGAGGCCCACGACTCCAGCTGTGCCTCATGCATCTGGCGCATGTGCTGACCACTGAGGGTGCCTTGCTAGTCGAGGCTGGTGCTCACACTTACAAGGCCTCTCAGGTGGCAAGATCCATTTTCATTTTGCTGCCAGGGAGGAGGGGAAATTGACAGAAGAATCATCTTCGTCTACTCTGGTTTGACTGCCAAGGAGAGGTGAAAACCTCATGGCAGAAAGTTTTGCTCTTCTTCCTCAGGGAATTAAGAGAGGAGGTGGATAAGCCAGCCTGAAAAGAGGAATATTTGTCCTGGACAGCAGAGACTAGTAGAAATACAAGGCCAATAAAATTAAACACTTGCCTTGTGCACAAAGTCTAGTAGTTTTCTGCCTTTCACACATGGCATCTGCACAGTAATAACAAAATGTAGTCCCTTTCACCCTATGCAGATTAATGGAATTTGCTAGCTAACAGCTGGGTTTTTTTCTTTTTCATTGACATTGGTATCAAAGTGTGATCTGAAATGAAAGAAATAACCACATGTGTAAATATCTCAGCAGGTCACAGCAGCATGGAGGACCCTGAGCACCCTACCTCCTGAAAAGTGCCACCAGTGTCATTTAGAGATAGGGATATGGAGGAGGGCCAGAGTGTAGCCTTTGTTTTCAGCCTGGTATCCTGCAAACTCCAGTGTCTTCTTCTTATGGCCTGGCACAGGCAGGACTTTACTGGGACTCAGCAGGCCCATTGGACCTGAGTGTCAGAGACATGGATGGCTCAGCTGGGCAGACCTGGTCAGGGCTGGGGAAGACAGCTCGTTTTTCACATGGGTCCACCTGCCCTAGGACAGCCCACCTCTGCTAGGTGGACTTTGCCCTGGAGCAGCTTCAAGGCAACCAACCAACCACATTTTACTGAAGTGAATTTTGGTTAAGTAACAAATTCTGTCTCAAAACCCATCCCCCACAAACGATACATTTTCACAGCCAGTACCTAAGCTCTTAAATCAACAGGGTACATGGGCATTTCCATAGAGGTGAAATTAGGGAATTTAGGAAGAAGTTCTTCTTGACATGGTCACTCTTGTAAATGCCTGCTGGGAACAGCCTGACATTGCTGGGAATGAGAGAATGCTGAAGAACCAGTTTTAGGTAGAGATATGAGAATCCAGCTATGCTAGATCAGTGTGCAATGTCAGGATTGACTTCTTCTATTTAAGACTAAATGAAAAGAATCCTATTTCTTACTTTGGAAATATGCATTCTCAAATAATTCCCAGTCCACCTATTAGGAGCTCAACCCATTAGTTGTCTACATGTTTCTACATTCTTCTGGCAAGCTTTAGACATCTCTGATCAAGACAAACTCTTAGTGAAAATTTGCCAAAGTTGTGTGTCTGTAATAATATCACTTCATTGGCAGCTGGGATTAGTACATATGGCAAAGTTCAAAGATTTGGCAAAGCAAGCTCACCTTCAAAGAGAGTGTTCTGCATTACTGGAAAACGAATTCTGTTTGACTGCTGCTAAGTGTTGAGGCTTTTTTCTTACAGCAATAAAACTGAATCCAATTAGAAGTGAAGAAATGCATTTTCAAATACAATAATAAACAAATGTTTATAGGATAGCTAACTCTTATAGATTAAATTACCAGGTTAAAGGAACCCAAGGCAAAATGGTTTTTAATTCAGCTAAACTGGAGTCCATGCTGCCCTGAGCCTGATTCTTCCATCAAATTAATTCCTGATGTTCCGTCTGTTAAATTTGACTTTTCTGAAATTTGTGTTTTTTCTGGAACTGCACATCCATGCAGGTGAAAGCTCCATCTTTGCTGTATCCGAACTGCAGCTAAAATAGTTCAGAAGAACAATATGAAAACTGGAATGCCAACCTGAAAGTTAGGAAAATCTAGAATTGAGGTTGCTTCTGTATTGATGATCTGCCCTGTGTTCATTCATATAATGTAAGCTTGTGTACGCTGCTGCATACACATTTTTCTGATGAATCCTTTCTTGTGCTGTGCAACAATGACACGGGTGGAGAGGCTGAAGTCTTGCCTGCTCACATGCAAGTTCTGCATTACAGGGTGGATGCAGGTCCTCCTCCTCCAGTCATCACCAACATCTAGAGCCTTGCCTCTGCTCCAGCAACAAGCCACAGCAGACACACTTGCCTGTGCCTGGAGCAGACCCAGTGGGGATGTTCCAGTCTGCAGCAGGTGATGAAGAGGACCAAGACGCCTCTTCTTCCTGACAGCAAATCTGTTCCTGTTACTAACCTAAACACTGAAGTTGCTGAAGTTGCTGACCAAGTCAAGTCTAGGATCAAAAGGTCTTTTCCAGGAGGATTCAGGGCACTTTGTTCAGGGATGTCTCCCTCTATTAACTTTAAGATATGGAATCATCCTGGTGTCAGCAAAGGGATAACTTGTGGGGTGCAGGGCAGTTCAGAGTCAGCAACCCAGACAAAAAAGGTCTGTCCTCAGACAGGCATATCCTGCTCTACATGGGGCATGTGCACACCTATGTGGAGCAAAGCAGAAGTCTCCTCTGCCAGAATTACAGCACCCAACAGAAATCTGGGACCAAGGACTGGTGATGTGCCTCACCAGTGGTCATGCAGAGTAAGCTTCTTCAAGCTAATAGCATTCACAAATCCAAAGTGGTCACAAGTTCTCTACCACAGTGACCTTGAGTAGCTTTTACATTTATTTCTTTGAAGCAAGCAATATCTCTGCTTGATTAAGCAGTTTTTCCATTCTTGTTGGCTAGATTCCTTTATTTAGCTTTCCAAGGAGGGTATCTCTACCTTTTCTTGTCTCCTTGTATTTTGAATAACTACAGGTCAAAAAAAATTTAGTAATTCTTTCAGAAGTGGAATGCAAGTATGGGTTACTTACAGTTATAGTTGATCATGTGTACTGCAAGATACTTGGTCTACAGTGCCACTGATCCCACTTTATTTTAATGCTGTCACTGTTGGGCATCTATTCTGAGAAGGCAACCTAGACATTTCCTACTTGTCCACAGTAATACCAGCTATTTAGTAGCTGGGAGATCTTTCCAAAACAGTGATTACACAATTCAAACATTAGCGATTTCTGAATCAAAACAAAGAATGATTGCAGGGTTCTTTTGCATGAATTGAATATACATTGCACACTGTGGTTTAGAAACAGCTGTTGGCTAAGTTGTATACAGTAAAGATACACAGAACACATGGCACTGTCATTTGCATATAGTATGTTATTGTTGTATTAAAGGTGGAGAAAGGTCATAAAAACCTTGAGAAGACAGCAGAACATAAGCTGACACGTGTAAGTCATGGAGAGCACTGCGGTAACAGTAAACATTAACAAAAGGGACAAACTTAGAAAGGGTGCTTGAAGTAAGTTTTCAGTAATCTATCAAAGAGCTGGTAGCTGTGCTCACACTAGGGAGTTGTTAAAATGGCCTTGGAGGGGGATATATAGCCCTTGTATATTCTTTTTCCACTATGGTGTGTGAAGAAATTTCAACCAGTAGTTCAGGTTCCTTCCTGTTCCCCTCATCTTTACATACACATCTGGCCTGATAACGTCTGCTTTAACTATCACCAGAGCTCTCTTGTTCACAGGAGTCATGTATCAAAATCCCTACATGGTAGAGAGTCCTGAAAGATCTAGCACACCCCTCAGAGGTCTCAAGGAATGTTGAAATGCAGGAATGATTCACAAGTAAAAGATGAGAACCAACCTTTGTGCTTCTATATTTGTGCTTCTAGATGAGGCTGGGCTTGATGCATCTCCTCATCCTGGGGAGCCTTTGCACAGCTGGCTGGAGCAGCTCCCGCTGACTCACCTCCTCCAGAACCAGGGATCTGTGTCCCTGTGTCCTTGGTATCAGCACGGTTGTGCTGATGGGTTTGTCCTCGGAAGTGTAGAGCCAAATTAAGGAGCCACATACTTATGGGTAGACAGTGTTGGAACCTTGCCAAGGCGTGTAACTCAAATAGTTATGAAACTTGTCTGATTTAAAAAAAGAAAAAAGTTTATTTTTCTTGGTTTTCTGGTGTGCAGGCTGTGGTGATTCACTTTTAAAGCTCTTTTTCTGCCATATTGATGCTATGTTTTTCCTCTAAGCAAAGACTGAGATTCTTCTACTACCTCTGATTTCAGAGCTTAGGCATTTGTGAAAAATACCACCTCCTCTGAAGTCATGAGGGCTTCCAGTATTTCTGTACAGAGTATTGCATTTTCAGGAACTGGGGGGAGAGTGCACAACTCCATATCTGGTCACCAAAAGACATTTGTAAAGCTTTGCCATACATGGTAGTTCCCACAGAATTCCTGCTATGGCTAGCTTTACAGTCACTTCTTGAAATACCTGTGTACATTACCCTGAAGCAGATTGTCCATCTGACTTCCTTTCAATAAAAGTGAAAGCATGGGTCTGTTTGGCTGCTTCTTGCCCCACCTGAGGTAGTTGCAGAATTCCTGAGAGCAACAGAATTCAGCCAGTTCTCTCTTCTGCCACTTTCTCTGAGCACAAGCCTGCCTGAATGTCTGCTTAATTGATACCAGTGCGACTTCAGTGTCCACTGACCACAACCACAGCTCCAGCTGCAGAAATGGGACCTGGAGTGGCTTGTGGGTGAATCCACGAAGGCATCTTGATTAAACCACTTCAGTTTAGTAAAACAATAATTACACAGGTCTGTGATTTTCTGAATTTGTTGGAAAAAATCAAAAAGACCAACACTTGGCACTTGGGCTTATAAAGCAATTTTCCATGAGAGTGACTAATCTTCCAGCAATGTCTGCAGGGAACATTTTCACCTGAGCATACACAACCTGTGGTGGTTCTATGTTAAAAAAGAATCCCTACAGATGATAATAGGGTAAACACAGTGTGGTTTAGGCAGTTTATAATGGTAGACAAAGCATTTAAAAGAGAAGGCTAAAATTGCTTGAGATCGTGTCTGTAGAGATCAGATGTGGTGTGACGGGGTTAGGTGTCCACCAGCTCACTCAATGAATGTTTTGCATTAACATCTTCAACTAAGGCACAGTGATTTTCAGGCATATCTTCTTTTAAAACAAAAAAGCCTGCAGCACTGTTAGTATCAAATCTAATAATCAGTCTGTAAAGTACTTTAGCAGTAGTGATGGATCAGAGGATCAGATGTTTAAAGATCCTATCAATTTGTAGAGGATCACCAAATACTGCTGCTGTCTTCTTTCTGTGACAAGATGGTTTGTACTCTTGACTCACAGTATGAAATGCAGCCTCTTACACCTCTAGGCTCTGTGTGCAGCTGGCTTCTGCAAAGCATCATTCCAGGATCACTGCTTGGGGAGCAGCTTTAAAATTGACTTTCTTAGCAAAAAGCTACCAGGAGTTGGCCAGGATGAAAAGTGAAGGGTAGCTGTGTGTCACAAACCTGGCCCCATTCATGTGGCTGTAAGGAGGAGCCAGCTGCCATCCTGAGCTTCCCACAGGAAGGTGTTAAAACCTCGGTTTTGGAGCTGGAAGGATCCCTTTCTCCTGCCAATGCCTGGGGAGGTGGGCCATGCCATGCCAATACCAAGGCATGCCACCCTTGTTTTGTTTCACATAAACAGTCCTTTGCATTATTTACAACATGATTTTCCCCCATTTTTTGCAGAAAATTCTCTAAGCAGTATAGCACTATCAGAGTCACATTTCACACTCCATTGTGTTCCTGTTGGTTCAGAGGACCTAGTTCTGAAGTCAGATATGCATGTGCCTCTCCAGCTCCCAAAACTCTTATATGCCCTGATCTTGTTCACTCTGGCTCTCCACAGCCTGAGTAGGTTTCCTGCTCATGAGACCTGTGTCTCACATAGTTGCTGCTCCCTGTCCACTGGGTGGGAGTCCTCCCTTCGGAGCAGTTTGTCCCAGTCAATGAGCATTAGGATATGGTCAATAGATTTGAACCATCCCAGATGTCTGGGGGGTAGTACTTGCATAAGATTTTCTTGGACTTGGCAAGGAGAAGTCCTGGACACTCATAGGAATGGATGTTTTGGCACCTAGAAGTCCTGATTTATTCCAAATAAGGCATGTATGAACTTCAGGCATCTCTAGGGCTGTGCAGTAGGTGAGCAATTTTGGCAGATCATCCTACTGAAGTATAGAGTCACACTTTCATAGAATCAGAATCATGGGCAGGAACATCATTAACTAAATCAGGTTGTTCAAAGCTCCATCTAGCTTGACCTTGAATTCTATCAAAGATAGGACATTCACAATTTCTCTGAGCAACCTGTTCCAGTGCCTCATTATCCCCACTACAAAAAAAAAAAAAAAAAGTCTTCATTATGCATCCAATCTAAATCTACCCTCTTTCAGTTTAAAACAATTGTCCTTGTCCATTCCCACAGACCCTGATAAAAAGTTTGTCCTCTTCAAGTACTGAAAGGCTGCAATATGGTCTCCCTGGAGCCTTGCCTTCCCCAGGCTGAAAAACTCCAGCTCTTTCTATGAAGAAAGAGAAAAACTCTTTCTTCATAGGAGAGATGTTTCATCCCTTTGATCATTTTTATGGTCCATATGCTGGGGACCCCAGAGGGGAGGCAGTGCTCCAGGTGGGGTCTCACCAGAGCAGAGTAGTGGGTCAGAATCACCCCCTTGGCTTGCTGGCCTCACTTTTTGTGATGCAACCCAGGGTACATTGTGGGCTCATATCCTGTTTTTCATTCACCTGCAGGGCTGCTCTCAGTCTTTTAATTACATACTCTGTAATGATACTGCAATTTGTCTGAGAGCAGGTGCAGGACCTTGCACTTGGCCTTGCTGAACTTCATGAGGTTTGTATGGACCCATTTCTCAAGCCTGTCTAGGTCTCTCTGGTTGGCTTCCCTTCCCTCAAGTGTATCAGCTGCACCACTCAGCTTCCTGTCATCTGCAAGCCTGATATGGGCACTCTCAATTCCACTGTCTGTGTCACTGATTAAAATATAGTATTGGTCCCAGTGTGAACCTTGAGTGACACCCCCTGTAACTGATCTTCATCAGGACATTGGGCCACTGAATGTAACTCTCTGGAAGAGGCCATACATCAAACCTGTATCTCTCCAATTTAAAGGCAAATATACATTATCCTTTCTTGCATGAGGCCTCAAAATATTGGGAAAAAATATTGTGTTGGGATAAAGGCAGCTACAACAAGGACTACTACTGCAAAATGTCTCAACTATGTGTTCTTTCTGTTATTATGAACTCAGAAATAACTATATTTTCAAAATCTGAATCTCTTTCTGGGAAAAGGTGTAGGCTTACCATGTTGCCTATTCTTCTTAACACTATTGCCTTCCTTATACAAGTTTCTGATAGCAACAATTTTATTTCAAAGTATGAACTAATAGACCAAGGGAGGATATCTGAGTTCAGTCCTGTGTCTGTCTTTAGTATGTCTCTCTTTTTTCTACACAGATTCCTTAGAGTTTGGCAAAAAAAATAGCACTGAAATTTACTTTGACTGATATGTTTGTTTTGGTCTAGTTTTCTTTTACAAGAGTAAAAAAGTCTGCTCAATATTTAGGAATTTGCCCTCTTTCCACAAGAAACCGAAGCAACTAGGGGCCCAGTCCTACAAGACTTCTTGAGTGTCTTCCTCACTTGGACATGGTTCCCTGGAGACAAGGGGAATTTGCGTGAGAGAGGGCTGTAAACTGAACCCTGAGAATGGAAATGCAATTTTTAAACAAGCAAAACCAAGGCATCAATGTGGTTGACATTGCTTCCCACTTTGGATTATGTATTGTATATAATCCAATTTAGACCAGTCGAGGAGAGCAGAAGAGTTTCATGAGCCAAAACCCAAGGAAGGAGAGAGCCTAAATCCTGTGAGATTTTGTTTGTATTTCAGAAACTAACCAGAGAGGAAGTGCATTTTAAAAACCCAAATTCCATTACTTAGAGCTGACCTGTGATTCTTGCAGTCTCCTTACACTCAATCTACATGTTCCCTCTGGCTTGCACGCTACCATCTCTGAAGTTCCTGATACTAATCACTACAATATGGATTCTCTAGCCTCAATGTTAACATTAAATGCAGTGGCTTTCAGCTGTAGCCCTCAAAGCATTAAGAAAATAAACCCCCCACCAAAAGCCATTTTCAACCTCATGTGTCGTCAGGGACCACAGGGACCACCAGCAACTGTTTTGTACTAAGTTTTGATCTATTGCTTTTGCATTTCCCTGCTCTGATGTATTTTTACAGGATTTGCAGCTACAGAAATGCCAGAACAGTAAGTCAGACTCCCACAGGTTGGCACCCAGACTTCTTCAGTGCCCTGCTCCCTATTTGTAGTTCAGAACTGGTTCTGAGCATTGCCATGAGTCTGTATGTGGCTGGCTGTTAAACAGGTACTATGGATATGTAAAGCCATGGAAAACTGACCACAAGGAAGACCAAAACTCCTTCACCAGGTGTCTCTTCCTGCTTCAGAGGTGGTAAGAGTCTAGTTTTCTAGATTTTTAGTCTACCAAAAATATGTCCATCTAGTGCAAAGTGATCTTCATCATTTGTGAAGTTCCAATTTACCATTTTCCCTTCCCCATCACGCTTTTGACACTGAAGATTTTTAGCAACTCTGTAAGGATTTCTGAGCAGTCCTAGAGGTGGAGCTAAGGTGGAGGCAGAGGAATACCTCATGTCTGGCTTCATAAGATGCTGAAGCTGTACATCATGATGTGAGTGAAGACAGGAAGAGGTACTTTTTGTGTGGCTTGTGCTAATACCTGACTTGTTTGGCAGTTTAACAGGGAAAGGGATGCCTCAGCTCACCTGAATGCTGAGGGTTTGATCACTGTCTTTGTCATGAGGGATGTTAGCGGCGGTGCTGAGCAGAAATACGATTCCACACCTTCTCAGGCACAGTTTACAGTCTACCTGTCAGAAACAATTCAGCAGCAGTACTTGCTGTCCTGCAACACAAGTAATGTAAGAACAAGTGTGTGAAGCCTTTCCCACTGACATAGAGTGAGCTTTTCCTTCTCAGGTGAGGGCAGAAGACAGCATTTCCCTTTGTGCAGGCTATCAGATAAACCAGTTGTCTGAACACTTTGCTATACTTCCTTGGAATTCTTATTTAATATAATGAGATCTGAGAAGCAGGTTGAGTACCTGAAATGCAGCTATTTCTGATCTGAGGTATGCTTTAAGAACTCTTCTCCTTTCCTTTTGGGGAAGAGTGGCTGGAAAGCGGCCCAGCAGCAAAGTGCCCAGGTGTGCTGGTGCACAGCAGCTGAACAGGAGCCAGTGTGTGCCCAGGTGGCCAAGAAGGCCAATGGCATCCTGACCTGTCTCAGAAATAGTGTGGCCAGCAGGACCAGGGCAGGGATTGTCCCCCTGGACTCAGCATTGGTGAGGCCACACCTCAAGTGCTGTGTCCAGTTCTGGGCCACTCAGTACAAGAAGGACATTGGGGGCCTGGAGTGTGTTGTCCAGGGAAGGGCAACAGAGCTGGGGAAGAGTCTGGAGCTCAGATGCTGTGAGGAATGGCTGAGGGACCTGGAGGTGTTTAGCCTGGAGAAAATGAGGCTCAAGTGTGACCATATTGCTCTCTACAGTGACCTGAAAGGAGGCTGGAGTCAGGTAGGGGTCAGCCTCTTTTCCCAGGCAACAAGCAACAGTGCAAGAGGAAACAGCCTCAAACTGTGCCAGCAAAAGTTCTGGTGGGGCATCAGGCAGAATTTTGCCATGGTATGGGTGGTTAAGCATTGGAACAGACTGCTCAGGGAGGTGGTGAAGTCACCATCTTTAGAAGTGTTCAAGAAACTACGGGACATGGTCCTTAGTGCTATGGTTAGTTGGCATGATGGTCTTTAGCCAAAGGTCATACATGATGATCTTGGAGGTCTTTTCCAACCTTAATGATTCTGATTCTCTATAAGGACAATTTCAAACTGAAAACACTGGAAAAATATTAATTAGAGGTTGAAATCCAGCTTAGCATTTCAAATGGTGATGTGCATAATAAATATTTCTTCATGTTTACCCTCTTTTCATATTGGTTCCTTTCACTTACTATTGCAGCTGGGACGATTGGTCTCTTATCAGATGCGGGCAGTCAAGCCAGTGGGGCTGGAGCATCCCATCTGGTGGCACTCCTGCTTCAGGCAAGAGCAACCAGAAATTCACAGGATAGTCTCAGAAATCAACAATTTCTTGAGTAGTATTGACTTCTTGATGCAGCTTGTCCCTTAAAATTTTTCAGGTCTGAATGCTTGTGGACCAGGGATGATGACTGGGCAAAACTCACAAAGGACACAGGTGCCCCCAGTGTGTTTGGGTACTATCATTAGTATTTTAAATTATATTAGGGCTGGGTATAATACATGTGGCTTAAACCCAGGTGCCTGAAGCTCAGAGGGGAACACAGGTGCATGCAGAATGAGCTTCTTTTCTCTCCTGCTTAGAATTGCAGGATGAGACTTGAGAAGTGCTAGGATGCTGTGCAGATTGTGGTGGCATCAGAGAGGGATGCTGGACACTGCACAGGGACCACATCACTCAGCAGTGAAACAGTCAAGTGGAGCAAGGTGGAAGGGGAGGAAAAGGAGAGAAATCAGCCCTCCTGGGCTCCCTGGTGGATCACATCTGTCGATGCATGTCTGTGGTCATGGACAGATGTTCCCTCAGTAGAGGGTTGCTCACTGGAAGCTCTGCTGCTGCTCAGCTATTTATTCCTCACTGCTCCTGGGAAGAACAGCTTGAAGGAAAAAGTTCATGCTCCTGGGTAAAGCAGGAAGGTTGCCTTACACAGACCTCACTGGAGTATAAGTTTTGCCCCAGGTTTTATACTCATCTGCATACCAGCAGAGCTGCGGGGGCAGCTTCCACCACCTGAGGAGCAATGAGGGACACCGGGCAGGGCAACACTTTCCCCCATGGCACTGGAGCTGGCAGTGGTTATGTCTGGCAACAATATGTACCAGCACAAGATAACCAAAAGGGAGTCTGAGCTTGCTCAATACTTGTGTTGAAGAAGGACAGATGACAGTGTTCATTGAATTGACTTAGTGTCTGTACAGACTTCCTAGAAATGTGGTCTCTGTTCATCCAGCTGTTGCTCTGACATTGTGGAGAAGATGGCTACAGAGGCAGAGTGACCTCAAAGAAGATCTTCAGGCGTCCATTCTGCAAGTGACTGTGTTTTGCCCTCACAACAGGCTGGTTTTGATGGCTTAGTATGTATTTTCTGTCCTGTGACACTGTGATCCTCCACGACCATGGCTGATGTTCCCTCCTCTTTCTTACCTGGAGTCTGTCACTCAGGAGGCTGACTGTTTATGCCAAAACAGCTGCTCCACCTGAGATCTGACACCGAAGGAGGAGGAATTTTATTCCCCTGAACAGAAAACCCTGTGTAAATTTGGGAATGCCAGGAAGGAATATTCTTGGCTTGTCTTTCATTCGCACTGTAAATGATGTATCTAGTGAGGGGTGAGTGGTGATAGTGAGCTGCATCCAAATCTTAATCAGCCAGGAGTATGGTTACAACCAATAAACTAACAAACCCCTGCAAATTCCAGCCTCCCAGGAGGGATCAGAACCTATTTATATAGAGTGAGAAAAGATGTCTCTTTCACAAGCCCTGCAACAGCAAAAGCAGCTTCCCACTTCCTTTTCTTCTGCTGAATGGGGCAGGAGAACAATTGACCCCTTCTTCCAGGTTACATGGCACTAGAATGCTTGGTTAAAATGAAGCAGTTTTTTTTGCTGAAGAATTAGTTAGGAAGTACTCATCTATTTGTGAATTTGGTTGAATTTCGTGAGCGGTTCTTTTTGGATTAAAAAAAAAAGGAAGAGTGGGTTTGAGAACATCACAATATTTTACTTGGTTGCAATATTTGTAAAATGAAATATTTGGTTTCAGAAAAATATTTTATATTTGAAATGTTGCCTTTAAATAAAGTCTAAAAGAATTTTAAAAACAGGTTTTACCATTTCCAAAGGAGCTAGAACTTTTTCTTTGAAGTCAAGGGATGCATATAAAGTTAATCTCAGATGACTGATTTTTCAATTAGCTTTGCCAGCTGCTGTCCTCTTCCCTGCTGTGTGCTTTACTTTGGCTTGGCAGGAGCTGGCTCCATGTGTCCTGCTTCTTTCCTCTTCTCCTTAATTTCCTCTAGCCCTCTCTAAACCAAGTGGGCACTATTCACCCAACCCAGTTTAGGTCCATTTTGACTTGAAAATAATCAGAAAATATTTCTGGAAGAATATTATTTCAATTTCATTTTTATGGAAGTAAAATTTACTTGGAGTCCTTAAGTTTCATGATCTAGTAAAGCACATTGAAGACACTGCAGAGACCCCAAGGCTACATAGTTTGTCTGATTCAAGAACAGGTAGATTTGGCTCAGGAAAAATCATAGTTCACTTAAGAGTCAGTATTAGTCGTTGTCACTCTTCCAGAGAAAACATATTCCTCCTAATATGTTACTCTATCTAATTACAGAGAAAAAAAATCTAATGACTTTTTGACAGCCCTATGAACACTTCCAGTCCTATGTTGAAGAACTGTGTGAACCCAGCTGGGTCTGTCTTGTGCTCAGATGACTTCTTATCAGGCAAAGCCTGCTTGTATCATTGTTGTCATCATAACTGCCAGTGTTTCCTGAGTGTTTGGGAGAATCATAGCACCATGATCTGAAAGGGCAGCAGTCACTTTCACAGTTACTTCACTGGTCTGTTGGCCTTGGAGTCACCAAAATCTTCACTTATTTCTTCATTGCGGTAACTCAGTTGCATCCTGTTAAGCAAGGACACCAAGGCTTTGGACCATAAGGAACACACAGTTATGGCATTTGCTATGGTTGGCAGAATGCTGCAACCATTTGATCCCAGCAAATATGTGCCTAACCTTACTCACAGTCCTCCTCTGCAGCCCAGCATATAACCCCCCGTCGATTTAAATTCTGCTTCATTGAAATTGGTGGCAAAGCTCTTATTCTGTTTAGAAGTGAAGATTGCATATGCATTCCAAGAGGAAAGACCACTTCCTCTTTATAGTGTGTACTTCATGTTACTTGATGTTAAATTATATCTGATGATATTTCACTGATACCGGGAAAAAGAAAAAGGATCAAGTAAGTTATTGCATATGAGCTGCAGCTAGAGGATCAAATATGACAATGACATGATTGAACAAAGAACCTACACAGTTCGCCACTGCCAAGTGGAGATGTGATTTTTCAAACTGAATAATCAGTTTGTTGGAAACTGGTCTAGACACATTCAAGCATAAAAAAAGGTGACATTTTAAAAAAGGGATGACAAGGAGTTACTAACACTGACCTAGGCACACGATAGAGTTTTCTACAGGTCTTTAAATAAAAGCATATTCATAAAAGGCCCATCTTTGTGTATCCAAGATTGTGTTGTTTTCTGAAATGATACATTGACCTTCTCAGACCTCCAGGCATACATAGATCAGACTAAATACTGAAAATGCTTCCGCTTCTCAAATTTGCAATTTTTTTTTTTTCTAAATAAAACCATTACTTCATGGGTAACTCTTGCTATATTTCTGATCACTAGAAATTACAATAATTACTTTCTTGATTTCCAGCCTATGTATTATATAAGAAAAATGTATAAACTGTTTTAAAATTTATTGACTTTACAGAGCTGCCACGCTCTGTAAACACTCGCATGTTGTGAGTATTTTTTGATCACAGCGCTGCAGGGATGAGGAATAATACTGCAAACATGGTTGAAAAGATAGCCCTAGTGACTTTGTATTGTTTTAACATAAATTATCATCAAACTTGGGAGTCATATTCTGTATGTTAATGACACAGAAGTGTTTCTGAATCTTCATTTTGACTTTTTTTTTTCTATAAAGTAAACATTTTTGCCCATGGAGTATCCTTTTACCTTTAAATATCTGACCTTTCACGAAGAAGAACTTAGTAGTGTGCTATTTATGCATTAGGAAATGTGATGCTTATCACACTTCCCTTGCATCTCTATTTTGTTGTAACTCAGCAAATGGCTTTCTAATTATTTCTTTATTAGTTAAACCAGATAATTTTCTCGTGTGCCAATGGGTTGGTCTAAAAGTCCAAGCAAGTGAAATCTTTCTTCTTTTGGGGCAAAAAAAGTCTTTCACCAAAAAAATATAAGGGCAGTAGCATGTTCTCATTGTCAGTATAAAAGTAACCATTTTCCCGAGATTTCAAATGAGCATTAAATCAGTAGACATGAAAACATAAATAAACTGCTCCTTTTCGCACAAGGATTTCATATATGCAAAAGCTGAATTTTATGCAACTCAACAAAATAACTCATTGCCTTCTGTTCTGAAGAGGAACCCCTAGTAAAGATCAGAGAAGTTATGAATCCTGTGGCAAGTGATAGCAAAGGAACAGCTCATCCAGGGGCTGAGATGAGAGGTAAAGGACTGAGAACAATTCAGAGGTGCCAGTGTGAGAAGGAAACGGGCAGGCTGGAGAGTGACCTGCTGAACTCTGCTCCAGCTGAGTTCCCTGTCCTTGCTATGGGGGACCAAACCCATTAACCTGTGACATTGAGCTCCCCCTCTGGGTGGGTTGTTAGTCATAGGGGAATAGATAACAGCTCCCTGGTTCTTCCTTACTATAAGCAGATTATTAGGATTTCCTTTCCCTATGCAAATTATACACCTGAAAATAGTTTCAGCTTAAACCAGAGCATTTTGTCCAGTGATTCAACATAAAGCTATTTCATCCCTTTTTAAACAAATGGATACTACTCTTGTTTTGCTCTTGCTCTCTCTCTTGGAACTATCTTGAGCTAGTTTCTATGACCTGTTGTTTCACATTATGAATAAATTGGTTTTCTTCACTTTGGTTATCCCCTAATCCCTTTTAGGCATATGATAGTTCTGGAACTTTATACAGTGTCTCTGGTTAATGTACCTCTGAGAAGTTAGATAAGGCTGATACTTATTTAGCCTGCATTCAGTAGAATTACATTAAGCTATTTTTGGCTGAGTGCCCTTTTAATTTTCCAAGCTCTCAAATGGAGTCATTTAAAGTATAAAAATGTATGAACATCTTTCCTCTGAAGTAAATGGCACTCTTTTTCTTGGCTTAATTTCATTTGGAAGTAAATGCTATACTATGCTTCACTGGTACCAACAATCAGTAATGTAGTGTAGGTTGCCAGACATAAAGATTAGATAAGTATTTGAATTTCCAGTAGTGTTTTCATGGAATTATCTATACACAGCTCATATTCTATTCTGAGAGACCAGCACGGCTAGCAACACTAATTATATTTCTCATCTAGAAAAGAAATTATATTTGCAACAGTGGAAAGACTTGAAATCTATTTAATATGTATTTATACTTTTTAAAAATCAGCCCAAGAATCAATATTGAAGTTGGTCCTGATTGTATTCTAGAATCTGAGAACCTCTTGAAGATGGAGCATTTACACTACACAGTTTTCTCTAAATGGCTGAGAGTTAAAGAAAAAAAATGTGGCATTTAGTTTCTCCTAACTGAATTTTCCTTCAAGATGATCTCTGTTATTTGATACTGGAATAACACTGACTTTCTAATAATAATCACTTTAGCTCTAAGATGTAACCATGTAAAATTGGCCCAGGATTCTTCATTAGAGCTATTCCTTGAATGCACTGACTCATTTCTGTGGACTGAAGTAAAAAATAGCTTTTTATTTCTGCCATTGTGGGAGAACTAAAGCAGGTTGGAGAGATGGAGCTGCAAGCGATTTTTCCTCAGCATTATTGATTTTGAATGAAATGGAAAAGATTCTTTTGGGAAAGTTTCCTGAAATTTACATGTTTCTCACCAAATCTCTACTGCAAGAGTAAAGCTTTTCCCCTGACTTCCCTTTTAAAACTTTTCTCCACCAGTTGAATTTTCTCAGTCTCCCTTTTCCACTGTGAGGAAGCTGCCTGTACAATTCCTTATTTATAATCCAAGCCTATTATTATTGAACTTTTTTTAACAAAAGCAATAGTGGCACTCTCTTGCTGGCCAAGCCAGCTTACACCACTTAAAAGAAATATCAGTTTTGTCTCTTTCAGAATATGCAGACAGAGTCTTGGGTTCTAGAGCTAAAATACCCATCAATTATAATCCATACAGTCCTCAGTTATTATTCTTGTGTTCTTCTGTAATGGCTGGAGGAGTGCTTGCCCAGGATGAAAGGAAATCAAGTCTGGTTGGTAGGGTTCATTTTGCCACCCTAGGATGTGCAGGGAAAGGGCATTTTGCCATTGGATCTCATGTGCTTAATGCTTCCAGCCAGATCTGCTGCCTGGTCCATGTGTATGTGAGGCATGAACCTGTTCTTCCACTGTCCCCATGGGAGGGTTGGGAGCAATGACATTGTCAAACATGACCTGTGCCTTTTAAGACTCTTTTGGCCAGGTGCCTTTCACCATTGCATCAGGACCAGATGCATTAGGAATGAGCTTTTTTTTTTTTCTCGCCACTCTTCCCCTGCATCTTGCCTCAATTCCCCCTCCTAGCAGAATGTCTGAAATTTCAGAATTATACTACAAAACTGTGTAGCTGAGCAGCTTCTGAATCTGGGAGCACTTCAGGCAGGGGATACCAGTGCAGACTTCATATGGGGTGCAGTGAACAGCCACAGTGTTAATGCATTCTGTGTGTTCCATGGGGTCACTGTGCCCTGACCTCAGAAAGTTTCAGCACTCTTCAGAGGGCGTGTTTGTATAATAAGGAGAGTGCAAGGGTGGGAGGTGAGACTGTGTCTCTTTATATACTATTTATTAATTTTTACCCACTTCCTAAATCCTTCGCCAGAGCCTCAAGGGATCATTAGTTTCATATAAAGCTAACAACTTGTGTGTCTTTCCAGTATTTAGGTAAGTGGAAAAGAGCCCATTTTCCTAATCTCATTGGCATCTAGGTTGTATTTTATGAATTTTATCATATGGAACTAATATTTCAGTACATGTCAAAAAGACTTTGCTTAATGCAATCCAGCATTCCTGATTATACTGGCCAATTTATACAACATTATGAAACAATTAGGATGATACATATGCAATATGAATATGGCATAAGTAAATATGAGCTGAGCAACATGATGGTGAACAGGCCTATTTATAGGATACTCTTTGCTGGATACTTGGTTGAACAAAGAGGAACAGAGACAGCACAGATGGGAAGGTGCTTCCCTGTAAGCCTGAGGCCTGTGTACATGCAGCACATTCAGATGTGTCTAAGAGGCAGCAGTGCAAAGGACCTTATCAGAGCCTTATCAGAGCCTTATCAGAGCTACCCCTTCTGTAAGCCTTGCTGAATGTCTACAGAAAACCCACAGGAGTGCTGGAGTTTTGCTCCTCCAGCTCAACTGAGAGCCTGAGGCCAGTGCTAAAGCCATAAAAAATACTCAGAAAAACTGGTAGATATTACACTGTTGGACTTACAGAAGGACACAAATTTACCAGGCTTCAGGCATAGAGATATGAGAAGGGACCTACCCTGGGAACTTTCCTGGGAGTGATGGAGATCAAGGTGGACTGTGAGAGGAGGGGGAGGTTGCTGGGAATGAGATGGTCTCTCACAGAAACCAGCCAATGCAGGGGCCTCCCAGCAGTGTGCTGGGTTTCAGTGCCAGGAACAGGGGCAAGGAGTGAAACACAGATTCACACAGCCAGATCCCTAGTTTTTGCACCAAAGCCTTCCATGCAAATATGGGCAGAGATCTTCCAAAGCAAGCTGTGGAAATGGCTAACCCCAGGTGGTTTATTTACTAAAATAGCTGCTCTAGCATGTGCTTCTGGATCATCTAACATCAGTCAACAGAAGGTTCAGGTTTAAAAGAACAAAGCTTCCAAATTATGTCAGTTTATGACTGCATTTTTAATTTAGCCTCCTGATTCCCAGACAGGATATACTAACTCAGAATGAATCAACTTCTGACTTTATAATCTGCGATACAGTTTACGACTTCATTTCTCAAGTAAACCAGAAAGAAGGGAGGGAAAAAAAACTTTGTTAAAAGAATAAAAAGAAACAGCAAAGAAATAATCTGCACTCTCTCAAACACTGTGCTACTTTATACCATGCATTTACTAAGAGACATGAAAAGAAAGAAGTATGTTTCTGAACTTTGCTTCACTTATTTACTAAGTGGCAAAGCAGCACTTTGGCTGAATTTCCCCCCCCAGTGCCACACTAAGGGCAGTGGCAGGATAGGCTCCTCAGTTTTGTGCACAAGGAAAGTCAGGCCAGTATTAGACACTTTCGCAGGGCCAGAGGTGGAAAATATTAGGGTCAGAGAAAGAATAAACACAGGCAATGTGTCATCTGGTAAATTATTCAAATAAAAGCTGATGAGGAAACTTGTGTGTGCTCTGGGAAACAGTTTCAGTATCACAAGAACCTGTTGCATGGTGCCTTGCAGGAATTTAGCAGGGATGGTCTCACTGACTGCCACTGCTTTCCTGAAGACAGGAACAGTGCTTCTAAGTCTAACTCTAGTGTTCCTGTTCCTGCAGCAGTGCAGCAGTTTCATTCATCAAAGACCTACTGCAGCCTCTCCCCCTCTTCACCTTTGTTGCCCCAGGATCTTGTGGGACTCTGGAAGACTCTCACTTCATTTTCCTTTAAAGAGATTACTTCTGGATATTCAGCTGCGAGAGTCGAATGGGATTTTGGCAACTTTAATGTAGTACAGGGTATTTAGGTTCAAGTGATGACAAATGAATGTAATTAATATATTAAAGTATGAGTCTGTAAGTACTCCCACCCTCAGAGTAGTTTGCTTGTTTTTAAATGCAGTTTCAAAACATAATTCATTATGTGATCCGAGTGAATGTTGAGCCAATTTCCACTTGGATCTGTGTCCTAGAGGACTGTAAGAAACCTGTTATTCTGCCTAGCACCAGGAATAGCATGTAATTCTCAGACCAAATCCATGTGAATTCTTTTCAAGTAGCTGTACTCAAGCAAACAGCTGGTTGGACTAAAAGCTCCAGAGAAGACCCAGGAACACACACAGATCTGCTCTTCCTGACCACTGCTGCTTTCACTCACATGCAGGCTTTGTTTTGAAAATACTTGCTGGCACCCCCAGCCAGCAGAGGGTAAAAGACATAATTCCAACCCTAAGTTAATAGTCTCATATTTCAGAAAGATGACCCACACCACGACCTAATCATACTTGAGTATCTGATCAAAAGAGTCTAGAGATCACCATTTCTTGTCCCAAACTTGATTCCAGTGGCTATATTCTAAACTTAGACGGACTTTAAAACTGAATGAGTATTTGGATTTTGCTTTAGGTGTTTTCAGGATTTTTTCTTTGATCTGTAGGATTGGTTGATATTTGATCTTTTTTGATCTTTATTGTATGTTTCATTGGTTGACACATTTACCACCATAAGGAAAAATGTGTTTGAATTGCACAAGATCTTTTGCTGATGGAGACCTGTCATACTCACCTATGATTTTTCTGGATTTGTCTTTTACATGATGCAGAGTGCAAGTCCGTGAAAGAATAACTGAATAACTCCTGGTTGCCTTTATCTCTAGAGATAATTTACACAGTCTATGTCAACTAGCAGCCCTCACTAATGCAGGAGCAGTAGTAGTAGCATTCCATCCTCCACAGCATGGGCAGGAATTATCCCGATAACCTGGAAAATTATGGCATGGCAGAGCAATATTTTAAAAATATCTATATTGAGTATAATTTAATGTAGATACATTTAATTAATTTAATTAAATATTTAAATTTCTGCATAGAGAGGCACTAAAGAATGAACTGCTCAGTGAATGAGCCCAAAACCAGGAACGATGACTCTTTACCAAAAGAACAATTTTTAAGAACTTTAAGGTATTTTAAAACATAAGCCATAGTGAATGTATATGCCATCCTGACTTACTCTTTTATTCAGAATTTTTTAACTGGATTGCATTTGCATGCAAAGTTTGAAAATGCAAGCTGGAATAGATGAAGCAAGTATTGCAATTATGGCTTTTTAAAGTATACAAAGTACAAGCAGTCAATACTTGTGCATGCCATTCACATGTTAGCAGCTCAGAAATTAGGTCCTCTAAAATTTGCACCCACCGCACTCTATGTTGTGTGCAAGTACTGCTTCCATTACAAGTGCTTTATACCACACAAAGCTAACCTGCTTCAAGTAACAGTTCAAAAATATCTACACTGATTTCAGTAAGGAAACCAACATTATAAAAACAGCTCCCTGAACAGTAATAGTTGTACTTTATCTCTCTAGCCAGTTGTAAAAATAATTATTTTGCATTTCCCAATGAAAACCAAAATGTCAAATTCTCAGGTGTGAACTTAAGGTCTAATACAATATTTACTTAGGCTTGTAACAAAAGTTGAAATAATACATGAATGTAAATTCTGAAAAATGATACTTTGTACCATTCTAAATATTTAAGAATTATTTTTTATCCAGAGAGAAATATTGGAAGACCTTTTTCCTTGAGACAGCAAGTTCTTTATAAACTCTTGGAGTCACTAGCAATATACAGTCCATATACAGGACAGATTCTGTTTCTAATTATAAGAAAATCATCTATCACTTCAGTCTGGAAAGGGCTTTCCAGACTATCCCCTCCTCCCTAGCCCTGTTGCATCTGTTTGCTGTGAGACATGCCCTGTGTGATGTGAGGGGCAGTGCCCATGGAGCTACACAGCTTCTCCATCCGCTCACACCTGGAAGTGGCTCTGCAGGTTACAAATGCAATTCAAATCATTGTATTTAACAGTAGACTAATATTTTCTGATTTGCATCAGCAATTGAATGTGGAGATCCAATATAAGACATGTAATGGGTGACCCACATGTTTGATATGTCTGCTGTAGTTGTATAGATGTGGCAGCTGAGTAGAGGACAAGTGACATGCTGAATTCTGGTTTTACATATTCAAATCTTTTAAGATATTAACTCGTTTGACTAAAATTTACTATAATTATTCCCTACCTTTAGGTTTTGGAATTTTTGCAGTTGCTGCTAAACCCAAATTTTGGGTTCCCAGCAATTGGGATGGGTACACTCTTCAACTTGCAGAACTATTCAAACTCCTACTATAGATGAAAATTGGTAATATTTGAAATTTAGTTAAGCTCAGAAAAAAAAAAAAAAAAAAAAAAAAAAAAAAAAAAAAAAAAAAAAAAAAAAAAAAAAAAAAAAAAAAAAAAAAAAAAACCAAGCCAAAAGAAAATGTAAAAGCAGTGAAGTTTTCCCTTAACAAGCCTAATGAGGCAGCTGCCAAGATCCTTAGATAATTTACAGAATCTGAGAATTATTTAGGTCAAAAAGACCTCTAAGGTCATCAAGTCCAAAATTTAATGAAGGCCTGCCCCTCGGTAGGTGGATCCACAGCTTGGAAGTTACAGACCCTTTCACTAACTTCATCAGAGCTGGGATCAGCCTCTTTGCATCACTGTCATTTCTTCTCCTGCTCCTTGTTTGTAGTGCAATTTATCAGTTGAGGTTCATGCTTACCTCGTGCCATGTGGAAATTGCAGTTCATGTGTTAACATGAATTTAGCTGTAGGAGAGAAGGAAAGTGAAGCCTGCCTTCTCATTTTCCCGAACAACATTGTCCTCCAGGTGATGGGGACAACCACCCTGCTTTGCCAGATGATTATAAAAGCTGCACATTGTTGATCTGGCAGTTTCTCCCACTTTCTCTGTTTCCCTCATTTTCAGAGAACTGTGGTGGACAGTTTGATCTGTTGACTTGGGCTCATCCAAGAAGATGGACATGACCCAAAATACTCAGATTTTTTATTGGGCAATACCTATCTGCATATCTGCAGTCATATTTGAAGTTTCCAGGACAAATTTCAGGTTTATGTATTTTATTGCACTGTCCTTGAATGTTCCCCTATCACCCTTCACAGATGCAGAATAAACTGATTCCTAAATGAACTCCAAGCCAGGACATGAGCCTCCCTCATTCATTCATCTGCTATTAGCATCATGCAAGCAGCACCAGCTCTGTGGTTTTGTGAAATGACTAATTTATCACTGGATGTGATGGTGGTGATAGTACCACCCTTTACTTATATCAGATGCTCCACAGCTGTCTGATGAGATAGATTTCTTGTTCCTCTGGCAAGGCTTCATGAAAGGCACAATGCTAAAGATTAAAGGTCAATTTTAAAAAATGGATGAAAACAGTGAATAGCAGATTAAACTTCCTTTCTGGTAAATGCTGCCATTACTTTCCAGTAAATAATGTCATGAATGATGAACAACAAAGGCTGTGAGATAAAGAAGATACTCATTAAGTGATGGAAAATTATGCAGCTTTATAAACTCAAATATGCCTTTAGCTTTCTTTCCACTGTGATCTAGTCCTTGAAATATTTACCAAGAAGTTATTTTAGCTAGGATAACTAGTGAAATCTGCATACAAATTAGAGCTAAATTCACTCTGCAGCAATGACATTGTTTCAGCAGCCCTGTTCCTAGATTTATGGGTGAGATGGTACAAGGAATGCAGCCCCTTCCAAGTAGCACATACAAAAGCCCTTGAGCATCCCCTCATACTACAGACCCTTCTGAGAGCCATCCTCACTACTTGCATCACAGCCATTTTAAACAATCATCTCAGTTCCTGGTTGCAAAAGTATCTCCCATGCCAGCAAATAAGTAAAGAAAGTATCCTTACAGAGGTAGAAGATTTTGTGTGGTTTTGTTTCCAGGGGAAATTGCAGCTGGCACAACTGCTAGCCAGTACAAGGGGAACAAGTCTCTTCTGCAGTGGAAAGGAATTCTTTCAAAGAGGAAAGATTATGTCTGGCCTAAAATAACTCAATTCTGTTATCTATACAGAAGCAGTGAAGCCAAAATCAGTGGGGATTCTTACATGAAGAACAGGAGGAAATATAATCTGTTCAAGTAAGAAAACATATTTAAAGTAACCATCTTTCAAATAATTCCTTAGCAGTGCTTGAAAAATCCTAGAGAGCTCAACCATTGCTCATGGTATGAGCAGAGAGGCTCTGCAAGGCACTTCTAGCAGGCATAGAGGAGGATTATAAATGTGGCCCTTCAAAACTGAACTTCATAAACTGAGAAAGGAATTACAACAAGCAGTTGCCATTGACCTTGAAGAGACTCAACTTAGTAACCCAGTAAGATCCCTTCCAGTTCTGTCACCACACTTAAAGCCACTTTGCTTAAGTATAATTTAGCTTCTTTATTTGCTTTCATAAACACTTGTGCCAAAGGTTTCTATTTTCACAGATAGGTGGGGAATGATTGCTGCAGATGTGAATGCATGCACTCCTGCACACAGATACTCTCAGAGGGCTCTCTGTGCCAGGCTGTGCCCTCTCCCCTTCACTTTTAAACTTCAGTCACACAGGCAGGGAGCAGAACAGGGCAGTTGCCTGTTACTTAGGAAGATGATAGCATACCCTGGAAAGTAAACCAGGAATATTCAAATGTCCACAACTGCATCTTTGCCATGAGAGATAGTAAGAGCCTGAATGAGAGATGCAGGACTCCAGGCGGCTCCTCAAAAATGCTCTTTATTACATCCAACACATTACAGCAGTCCAGGGTCGTGGGCGAGAGAGCCTGTTCCTACAGCTGTCAGCTCCAGCTGCAGACAAGCCTGGAGACCCTTTAGGTTCGGTTACAATTCATGATATACTTTTCTTTGCTGAGCATCTTAATACAGAAGAACAAATCTATACCTTAACTTTTACCTATAGTCTATCATAACTACTATAATTACCATATTCATGTAATTATTCTCCAATCACTAAAAGTTAGTACATTACAATTTAAGCTAGAAGTTGGTTTTCAGTTTTCTTGCAGTGGAAAATTCTGAGACCTTTTTTCTACTTGCAACATTGGCAGTCTTGTTTGCCTGTGGTATCTTTTTACTTGGTAAAAACATCTTCTTGTTTGAGGTTGGTTTATCCTTTGCTCTAAGCCATAAAAGCCCCTTCTAACTAACATACCCTTTGCCTTCTTAATTATCCGGTAAGACTGGCTCAGCAATTCTTTTCTTCTATATCAAAACTTGCTTCCATCTCTATTTCATTCTCAGATTCTACATTCAAAAATCTTTCTGCCAACATACATATCTGTGAGACTTTCTTGTCAAACTTTCATCCTTCCCAACAAGACATGGAAGTGGCAGTTTGGCAGCATCAGGCTTGCATAGTGTGTGCTCTCTGTAGCACACCCACGAGTAAAGATTTTGGCAAAGCTGGTCCCAGCTGTGCACGTGGCAAGACACATGGAAGCCAATGCCTCCCTCTTGGCCACCTCACTCTGGCCCAAGCTCCTATACAAGCTCACAGGCGACTCCAGCTCCACAATAAAATCTTCTTCTCACATCTTTGGCTGGGGAATACCAGCCAACCATCAATATCTGCTAATGAATAATCCCTGACAGAACAAAGGGCTTTGTTCCCTGGGCAAATGGTGTTGGAGAGCCTGCTGAGACTCCCTCTCCTCTCCTATCAGATGAGGCTGCAAATCAGATGAAGATGTTAATCCGACAAACAAATATTTATACAATGTTATTGACCGTTTCAGCCCAAGGTCACCGTGGAAAAAAAAACACAGTAAATTTTTATAAACATCTTCTGCCTGTGTCTTCTTCTTTAGAAATTACAGCACATTTACTTTCTGAATTATTTTCAAAGAGGGCAAGGAGTAAACCACAAATACACATTTTGCAATTATAATTCATCTCTAGTGCAGCCAGGGGAAGTGGATTTCCAGATACATTTTCATCCAAACTTGCCTTCTTGAATATTTCCATCTTTTTCAATCTTGCCCAAATGACCAAACACAGATACCTGAAAGATTAATTTCCTCTTTCTGGCTGCAGTAGGGACCTCTGCTAATTGTTTCCCTTGGAATATACAACGGCTTTTCTTCCTTACACATCTGTTTGCTGCCTTATGCTTCATCAGGACGCTTTACCCTCAGTCAATGCACAAAGGATTTTACTGCTGGAAGAACATTTTAGAGCTTCTCATTTTGAACTGTCTAGATCTATATCTGGAGCCTTACTCTCATTTTTCTTTCTAGTACCTACACTCTGTGTGTGTGTGTGTGTGTGTGTGTGTGTGTGTGTGTGTGTGTGTGTGTGTGTATGTGTGTGGCTCAATCCATTGCCCATACACTGTTAAGTGACACAGGACTTCCATCCAGCTCCTCAGCAAAGACCCTGCATTACCTACATAGATTTGACAACTGCCACTTGATTTTTAATGTATTTTTACACAAAAAATTTCTTTTCAGAAAGTAATTTCATTCTCACTGTCTGCATTCCCACTTGTTTTTCCTGCACAGAGGTTCAAGCCACAATAACCTTTCAGGACAGATATGGTAAGACTCAAGAGCAGAGTGCTCTCTTTCTGTTGAAGAGTTGATTGAACCTGTGCAATAGACAGCTGGTCTTCTTCTTGCTCCATGGGGGAAAATAAAGATTTACAGGCTCGGTCTTTAGCTATTTTAGAGAGTGAAATCTGGTGTAAATTAGATTTGGCTTGTTTGACAGGTGTCTCAAGGGTGATTGATTGTGACTGTCTCAGACAGATACCTGAGGATGGCACAGATGTTTCCAAGGAACTACCTGCCTCTTTTTGGGGTCCAGCTAAGACTACATGCATACCTTCTAGATCAGTTAAAGAAGGTGAGATGGTTCCTGCCCCTCATGACTTGCTTACAGTTGGACAAGAGGTGTGTGTGAAAGGCTGGCATGACACCAGGACAGACCATGTCTGGATTGGACACTCACTGTGGCAAACTGTCTTCTGGTTTGTCAGTCATTCTGCAGAGAGGTGTACCTTTGAGTCCCCTGAGGAAATTGGGGGCACTCGCCATTACCCTGCAAAAAAAACAACTTGCAAAGTTGATAAATAGGTGAACTTGCAAAGTCAGATGTAGCCAAGTAAATCTGAGTTTTCTTGCTTGTTCTATTCAGACATTTTTAAATGCTAAATTCTCCACTTGACGTTTTGTCTCAATTTTCCTAAATCGTTAAAACTATAAAGGAAAAGTCACCACCAATCTGGAAACAATAAATCTCAATCCTGGAACACTAATCGGGTTTCCAAACACCCTTTTAAATAGCACTTAATTTGAATTATGGATACTAGTTGCAGCTGTGTTCAAATAAGAGTGGCAAACATGGTTTCATCATCTTAGGACACGGCTGCAGCTTCACAGTTTTATCACTGAACTGAGTAATTTCTAATCTCTGTGTTAGCAGAAATCCACCACTGTCAGCCCTGTTTGGAAATACCATTAAGAGGTAGTCTTAATTTGACAATAGCTTTGAAAATAAAGCATGATTTCCTGGTTGTGGCTATTGCAAAATGTTTCCCATAACCCAGACCCGATCTGCCTTGGTTTCCATTCACATTGCCCAGCAGAGTCACACAGTGTCTCTTTGAGGGTGCAGCCAGTGAGTCTGGGAATCATCAGCTGTGCAGAAGGTATGCAGCATCCTTGACCATGCAAAACGTGCCACATACAGGAGAATGTAACATATTATGAAGATGATCACAGCTATTATATATATTTTAAATTAAAAATATGTCAATGAAATTTGATATTACTTCTGTTTTTTGATGTATCATAAAACCAGGCTTGAAATAACATTTTATCTTGAAGCTACTCTTGCTGCACCCCTGAGGGTTTTTAAGGGCTGCTTTCTTGTTATGATCATTCAGAAACCAAAGGAAACAGTATCTTTCTTAACCTGAATAAAAGTGAAAATTAAATTCTTAACATCTCCTCCTTAATTTCTGCATCCTAAGTATTGAAAAGCAGCAGTACATGCACAACTTCAATGCTTCCACAGCTCTCCAAATATATTACTAAAAAAGTTAAAATCCTCTTAATTTTTCTCTTCTGCTTCGTGCTGCCCAGTTTGGCTCAGCCCAAGAAATCTTTAGCTCAGACTCCAGCAAGCCCTCTGGCATACAATTGGATCATTTCTGAACTGTAAACAGGAACCCAAAAACACACTGATGGTGCATCTGTTCTTGTGGCCAACCTCAATGTGCTATTACTTTAATTTGACTCTTATAAGCATGAACAGATTCCCATCTTCAGCCAGGAAAGCTCCCCATCAGTGGTTTCTCTGCTGTTGATTTGTATGCATGCCTCCGACTCTTGCTGTGACTGCTGCAGCCAAAAGGAGAACCAGATCTCCATTTCATTCAGCCTTGCATAAATAAAAATATCATTAAGCGCTATTTAAAATATGTTACATTTAACAAATTGACATGAAATCCCTTACAATTTATTGAACTTGGCAATATTAATAAGTGTGGTCTATACTCTATAAATCAAGAATATGTCTGCTGGAGGTATATGCACTTGAAATCGCTTCTAGCCAGAATTCTTACTTCCATTAGGGAGTGTTTTCTTCTGTTTTACTGGATACATGTCTATGGCTGTGACTACAAGATATATTTTAGTCTAACAATGTATTTTTCTCCTCCCACCAGATGGGAAACGTTTCTTCCTTGTTGAAAATGTCATCTTGTATTGATTATCAATCACAATAAATACATTTTAAGGGCTTGAATTAAAGTGTTCCTTTAATTAAAACAAAAAAATTCAGAAGACAGAACAATGGGTACAGTTAAATACCGAGAAAGGCTTTGCCATTTTACTGTGAAAAGTCTTTGGGTTAAATTAGTAATGTCATGCTCTTTAAAATTTACATATAATAAACTGTTACACTGTTTATACATAATGTTTTACATTTTCTAATTTAAGATGTACATATTAAAGAGCTGTCACAAACAGAGAGCTTTATGCATTGCAGATGTGCTGGTAGGTTCAGAGAGGTGTGTCAGTCTATGACCCACTGGTGTTCCAGATACGTGTGTGATAGGGATCCACTCTACAAAAAAATCCACTCTACTGTGAAAGTCACTGTAAGTTATGAGTGCATAATGCTACAGCTCATACAGGCAAATCAAGAAAAGGAGGCAGCAAGTTATGGATTTTTAACTGGCTCTTTGGAGTATAGTCTTTCCACACTTCCTCTGAACACCTTCCTTCTGAGCCAGCCAGACACAGGTAATGATGAATCCTCCAGTCTCCAAGATACTCAGGTGGAGGCATTTGACTAAATCACCCTTTGTTACCTCTGAGCCACCAAAATCCCAAATTAGTCCTGGGGCAGAGTTTGCTCTTCAAGGAATAGATTATAAAGCAGATGTGACTAGGAAGGCAGCAGAATCTCCTGAGGTACAGGAGCCTTTTGTTTAGACAGCAAAACTGAACCAGAGAACAGTGGATCTGCTGAAATATATTAATTGGTTTTGGCCATTACTGGAGAAGATATTAACCCTGGCCCAAAAATCAGCATAGAGCCAGTGAGGGGCTTCTGCAAAGTGTAGTGATGGGAGTTCTGTGTTTTAAATGTACTGTAAAATGTGGGGACTGATTGTCAGTTTACCTTACTGGAATAATGTGCAGCTCACTGGGAAGTGCATTTCTCTGCTGTAACCCTGGGGCTCTGCCTCTTGTTGCTCCCATTACTCTTGTGTCAGCCACTGACACTTCCTTTGTACATCCAGAGGCTGCTCAACTATATGGCCCAACTTAAGAATCAAGATGATAGACTGCGTTACTGCATGTAAGTATTTCAAGTATTTGATATATTTTTTCTTACCATGAAAGGGCATCTTACATTCATTGTTAAAACTGTCATGACTCATTTTTCTAGGTTTGTGGGTTTAAAACTAAGCCAGCTATTACGCTTGCTTCTGATGGGTACACTAAATAGGTTTCACTACCTACCTTGGTCTTTCTGTTATGTATTAACATTCTTACCTCCCCCCCTTCATTGATAACACTGCAAGTGTGGTATGATGAATCGGATGTCAGGAGGTTGTCATTTGTTTCAGCTTCATATTTCACAGATGAAAAGATGTTGGAGATGAGATTATATACTCACAAACACATGCCCCTCTCCCTCAGCGCTTCTTTATAGTAAAACTGATTTTGACTAGCTGACCTCAAGACAGCAAAAGCCTCCCATGTGTTCTCATTTACATTTCTAAAGGACTGTTTTATTTTTCTGTCCTTGCATTCTCTTCTGTGTCTTGCTCTCAAACAGTGCAAAATACAAATAAAGAATTTCTAAATGACCTGATTAATAATCATAGCTACAAAGAATAATAAAGACCATTAATTACTCTAAAAATACACACATGTTTGTAACCTCTACTTTTTGTGGACTTGGAAAAGATGGTCCTGTATCACTTTTGCCACTCTATCATATCCCATATTTTTAGTAAGCATCACTTGTTTTCAAATAAATCTTTTTAGCAACATTCTTTAAGCTCAGATACACAGTCATCCTCTTGACTCATGTTTTGTCTTTGTAAAAGCATCATGAGCATCACCACTGAAGTGTGTTTACTCCCCTCATTGGTTAACTTCCCCCCGTACTCTCACCACTTCATTTTTGCAGTAATGGATGGGATTTGGACCAATGACTTAATGTAAAAATATTGGAATAAATCACACTGTCACAATGAAAAACAAGGAAAAAATTAGCTATAGAAATTCACTGCCTTATGAAAAAGGATGGGGGAAAGGTGGACAGTTTCAATAGTTACTAACTTCTGAAGTGAAGTTTGGCTGAGGAAAATGTTGGGTCCAGGAAATACACCCACAGTGAAATATGTGGATGTATGGGAGGACTGAGCATTCTTCCCAGATAAACTTTCCTGATATTCCTGACCATGTTTTTAGCATTAAATAACAATTCCATGCAGATTTGGGACAAAAATATAGGAATTTTGTTACACTGAGGTATGTATTCGAGAGGCTTCTTGACCTGAGGCCAGAATTAAGGGACTCCTTTGACGTGTCTCTGTGCAGTTGGGGGGAGGAAGAATGCCTTGGATGCTTGCCCTTGGAAACAGGCCATCACCCAGCCACAAATGCTCCCAGCCCCTCTTCCAGGAGCTCTTTGCTGAAATGTACTGTGTGCTATACTAGATAAGGGCAAGAATTTCAGGGTTTTTTTTCAAATGATTGAAGAAATTGCATCATTGCTAATACATCATCTCTAACACAGTGCTCCCTGCCAAGGAAAAACCCACACAATCACATAAAGGCAACAAGCAAAGCAGCAGACATGAGCAAACCCAGAATTCCTGAATGCCTGCATTAGACTGCTACTGTTGCCTGCAACACAGACCCTACATGAAAGGCCTTGCACACTGATCCATACATTATTTAGACATCTAAGCTGCTAACCCACAAATCCTCAGGGCTGGGCAGTGCAGAACTCAAACTGCCTAGGGAGAAGAGAAACCACAGGCACCAAGGCCAGACCCCTAACCTGCACCACAGTGTGCTCAATTTATGGATAGAAAGACAACCTGGGAAGCCTTTTGAAGGTTTATTTACATATAGGTGGGAAATGACAAAGGCTTACTTAATAGAAATGTATTCTAAGAAAATCAGGCATTTCCAGAGCTTGTATATTGTGCTATATGTTTTATAACCATTGTCATACGTCTGAATTCATCAAAGCCACTGAGAGAAAAAATGGTCTGGTGACCTAGAACAGTATTTGAAGAGTTCATCCAAGAAAAGGGATCCTGAAGTTTGATTCCATCTGCAGCTGGAGAACACCGAGGTTCAGACCTCATCCTTCTCACAGGGGAGGCTGGGTCATGGCATGGTAAGCTTGCACCATCTCCCCTGCCCCAGCTGTGCTGCTGGTCAGGAGGGAACTTGTCCATCTGCTACAGACAGAGGGAGAGAGCAGCTCCTTGGCCTTGTCTGCTGGGCACTTGACCCTGGGACTCTGCTTGCTGTGGAAATGCCATACTGGATGTTTGAGAAGAGCAATACTGAGAAACAGGTTTGGGAGAAGAGCTAGAGGGTTCAAGGCCAGGCTGACCAGCACAAGTGCCCTGTGCAATGCCCAATGAAGCACCCTCTGCAAGTGTCACAGCTCCCACAGCAGCCAGTTGGAAAGCCCACAAAAACCTGTGTGCACTCAGAGGTCTCTGCCCTCCTGTGCCGAGTTAGAAGGCTGGAAAGTTCTTCCAGATGGGATGCACTCCAGTCCAAAGTTTCAATACAGGACAAAGTACTTACCTTTGCCAGCCTGATGGATTTTGATTTGGCATAATCCCTAATTTCCCCCCACAAAGGGACATTCTGTAGCTGTCCCAGCTGATCTGTTACAAGCCCTCATTGCCTTGCGGACAGAAACATTTTGTTCTTTCTAACCAAAAATTTTCATCTGCAATTTAAGTCCATTACTTGTCCTAATCATAACAGAAAAAAGAAGTTATTCCCTTGAGGTCAATAGGAGCCTTTTTTATCTTGGATATTCGCTGGCATATTTTTAGTCTCAAGTTTTCCTCCTTCCAGTTCAGTGACTTGGACTTACCGAGTCTTCTTTCCCTGACCTGTTCTCCAGACCTCATCATTCTCTGTAAAAAGGGTTTCTGGTTGATTCACATCTGCCTCAAAGCATGGCAACACAATGGGAAGCAGCAGTCCAGCAGAGGTTTTGCTGAAGCTGAGACAAGCAGGAAGAAGGCTTAGTCTGGTACAAATTCTAGTAAAGGCAGTCCAGTCATGGAGGTCACCATTCATGACAACAACTTGGTGCACACACTCAGTGTGTGTTTGACCAGCAGGAAGCCTGCAATCCACTACAACCAAAAGTTCATTACAGCAGTTGGACACAAGCCAGTAGATCCCCATAGGCATTTCAGCAGCAAATTGTCTTATCTTATAAAAGCATCTGATAATTCTACCCTTTTTAAAGCATCTTACAATAGTACGTGTTTGGTAGCATCCTGATTTTTTCAGACTAAAGCTCCAGTCCTGGAATGCCTGAGTCCTGTCCTCCAGCATACATGAATTCACTTCAAGTTGTGACAGCTTATTTGAAAAGCATTTGAGCACAGCCTGATCTTCCTTGTGCAGGTCAGCAGAGAGGAGACCACAGACCACACGCTGCAGTTGTTCTGATCTCCTTACTTGGGTTCAAGAGATGGAGGCTGTCTCCCTCTCCAGTAGCACCTTGTTGGAGCCATGGTGCTGGTGTATCAGCCCCACCTCAGGAACTGCAAACAAAACCCCAATGCAAAGGTTAACTAGCGCTGATTCACTCCTTGCTTATTGTAAAGTCCTCTTTAACCAGAAGTGTATGTTTTTGCCTTTTCATGTTTCCATTACAAACATTAGGTTGTGGGAATTCAATTTAGGAAAACAAGAATTAAAAATTTGCTCACTTTGGTCTCTCTAGACAGAGTATTCAGTGTAATCAAAAACCATAGGGAAAAGAAAAGATTTTGAAGCAGAATAGGAACAGCTCTGCTTTGCATGATGTGTGTGAGGGAGAAAGAGCTTCTTAAGCTTCTCAAAAACTCTGAATACACATTATCACTGAAGCTGACAGGCTCAAGGTTATGCAGTAACATAACATATATTTAGTAATTTAATGACAAAAATATTAGCTAAAATATTTCTTTAATTTTCTTTTTGCCTCTTACTTGTCTTAAATTATTTGAAAGGAGTAATGAAGCTTTTACCTAAGACTGTCACTAAGAGATTGCAATTAATGAAGGTTCTTTGTCTAAGCTGTAGAGCTTAGACACATCTCCACACATGCAGCTCTTCAGAAATCTGTGTCCAGCATTCCAAACTTTCAAGCTGGACATGCTTCAAAGCAGGACTAGGAGGGATCACCAGGAACACCCAGTCAACATTTTCTATTATGAGAATTATGCTCTTGGGCAAACAAAATATTCTGCATATCAAATTTGGAATTTTTCTCATAACACAAGACAGAAGCAGTCTTTTGCTTCTTGTCATGTCTGTTTTGAAGACCAGAGCTAACATAAGTGAGGGACTTGGTAAGTAGGAGCAGAATCTTTCTCAGATTGTCTCTTTATTACAGAATCACAGAATATGCTCAACTGGAAGGGACCCATGAGGATCATCAAGTCACTCCTAGCACTGCACAGGACCATCCCTAAGTGTCACACCAAGTACCTGAGAGTATTGTGCAAGCACCTACTTTGTTTCATTTCCTAGTAAAAACTTACCTAAATTTAAATTTTTATTTACTTTTGCATTTTGACTTTCAAATAACTTCAACAGTGGAAGTTGTTTTCCTACTCCTTCCATTCTGTTCCCGTTAGTTACTCCCTATAATTCCAGAACTTAATAGTAACCTTTTAGAAAATTTCACTACTTCATTTCAGTACCTCATGATACCAAAATGTTCTTAATTTCTGCTCTGTGATGTAATGACTTTAAAGTACTTCTTCAAGAAATTACTGAAATTGTTTCATAATTTTATTAAGACAAGTAGACAGGGAGAACTCAGCAATGTCTAAGCATTACAGTTGGTTAGAATACAGACCCACATACAATAAAATTAATAAAATATTAAATATTTATTCCCAAATAAAATAAAATGAAATATCTCATGACTAAGAAATAAATTTTTAGTATAAGATCATAGTTTGCATTCATAAAAATATATTATAAATATACAGTTCTGATTCTAGCCCTAATGCAGCATGCACAGGGACTCAAATGTTCACATAGATAAGGAAAATTAGAAAATACTAGTCATATTTTTTTAACATTGCTGGTTACATGAGTCTATGCAATCAGGTATTGGCAGCAACCTCTTGGGGGCAGGTGATTTTGGTACTGTTTTTCTACTTAACTCACCAGAACTTGCAGGTGTATATGACATATTCTAGATCTGGCCCTAAATTGGTGTGTGTGTTCTTTCCAGACAGTTGTATGGTCTTTGTGTTTTCTGTACATTGCTTTCCAAGGTGTGTATTCTGGGACTACTGATGTTAGTCTGCTTCATAAAACCCTTCAGTCAGAAGAGCTGTGATGTACTTCAGTACTTTAAAGTGCATTAAGATTATTGAAAGGAAAAAGCCCTAAAAACCACCTACCAGGCTGTTGTGTTTTGCATTGAATCTGTGAAACTGAAGTTTTACAGCTAATGTAGCTGAGATCTGGTTTAGAATTTTGGCCCTCCATACTGCTGGAGGCTTGAAATGTGTGCACAGTCCTGTGCAGCTCCCCTCATATCTCCTACAGCAAATCCCGTAGCTGTAATATCATAACCCTACAAAGGTACATACAATATCTGGAATCCAACCAGCAGCCAGATTTGAAGGATCATCCATAAAAGTTTCACATAGCTAAAGAAAGCAGTCAACACACTCTTAATAAATTTAACATTTTCACAGATTCTCTGGTCAGCTTCACGGTGTAAGGTACTCTTTAAAGAGACATATACATTTATATAGAAGTATGCAGGTCACCTGGAAAACGTCCAAACTCTCCCTTAAAGCAGTCAGTCACAAATTTCTAGATATACGGAGCAAGATCTGTAGTAATGATATTACTCACAGCACTGAAGATTTATTTGGTGTAGCAGTGGGTTCAGCAGAATTTCAGACCTGCAATTATGTCATAAGATAAGCATGTCAGAGGCTATGGGTATGTCAGATAATTTGACTTGTGCACCTATCTTTGTTCTGGCATCTGCCCACTTGTGATATACACAAATAGTATCGCTGAGGGAGTACTGAAGATCTGACTGTTACTGGTACTTGTTAAAGTGAGACATAAAATGGTAAATATTAAGAATCCATCTGCTTGGTTTAGAGAAGTCAAGTGATGTATTTCTGGCAGGATGAAGCACCAGGCAATGTGGTACATGACATTTGTATCTGATACATGATTAAATGCCAACATGTAAGATGAAACACTACAGATCTCCTTTATGAAATGGATTCTAGCAAAAAGATGTTTAACAGTGCTAAGAGAAAATACTGATTAAGAATAATCTCCTGAGAAAGAACATTCCATGTTTTATGAGCAAAGTCTCATCTCAAAGAGTTGTCACAGGTAGCCTGCTGTGGGCAGCAGTGTGAAGGAGCAAAATAAGGAAACAGAATACATAAATAAACCTGGACTTAAGTGTGATGTTGAAGGTTATCACTTATCTGGACTGAACAATATGTCAAGAAGACTGGCAAAAGAAGGAAATTTGAGGTTGTATGGAATACAAGCCTTCGCATGAGCCTAAATGTAAGGATAAACTGCATTACTTTTTCCTTAATTGCAGTGCTAAACTCCCAGGCCCCAGAGGAGGTGAGAATTGGCTTGGCAGACTCCAAATATCAGAAGAATTGAGATAGTGAAGATTTTTTGTAAGCTCTTTACTAGCCCTCTGTTTTTCTAAAGTCGTTTGGTTGGTTCAGTTTCTCCCTATGTTTCCTTGAAATGATTAGGGCAAGACACTGTGCCTTAAGGGCACTGTTAGGACAGCATCAATAATGTTATAATGCTATTAAAGTTTAACAATAACTCATAGATGACAATTTCATAATTGGAAAATTAGGTGCACTTTGATTGATGCTTTCAGTTTCTGATGCCTACTAGGTGGCCTAAAGATTAGACCAATCTCCATTGTATTTTTCTTCATCAAAGCTGGTTTTCTGGTTATTTCTCAAAACTGTGAAGTCACACTCCTTCCATCTTATCTTTAGTATTTGCCTTCTCCGAGCTATCAAATAAAATAAAAAAATTAGTCATAAGAGAGAGAAATATGGGACCTGGTTGAATATAGGACCAGCTGATGAAAACACCCTAATCAATTACATACTTGCTGAAATCCTCTGTGTGTAACTCTATGAAAAACAAGTAATGTATAAGCTAATAAGTCAAGTTTAATCTAGGAAATTCAATCCATACATTTTTATAAAATCTTTTAGGATAGAACCCCTACATAAATACAGTCTTTTATTTTGTTGTTATTTTTAACTGTATAGAATATATGACAGAATCATCAAGGTTGGAAGATACTTTTAAGACCGTCATCCTGGCACCATCATAATCAACCCTAAATCATATCCTCAAGTGCCACATTCAGATACCATTGAACACTTCCAGAGATGGTGACTCCACCATCTCCCTGAGCAGCCCATTTCAATGCTTAACCACTCTTTCCGAGAAAAAATATTTCTAATATCTTATCTGAATGTCCCCATACCATTTCCTCTTGTCTTTTCACTTGAGACATGACAGAAGAGTCCAACCCCCACCTGGTTCCAATCTCCTTTCAGGTCGTTGTGGAGGGCGATACGGTCACTCCTGCCCGAGCTGCCTTTTCTCCAGGCTAAACACCCCCAGCTCCCTCAGCCATTCCTCACAGCACTTGTGCTCCAGACCCTTCCCCAGCTCTGTTGCCCTTCTCTGGACGTGCTCCAGCCCCTCAATGTCCTTCTTGTACTGGAGGGCCCAGAACTGGACACAGCACTCAAGGTGTGGCCTCACCAGTGCTCAGTACAGGGGGACAATCACTGCCCTGGTCCTGCTGGCCACACTATTGCTGATCCAGGCCAGGGTGCCATTGGCCTTCTTGGCCACCTTGGCATACACTGGCTCGTGTCCACCAGCACCCCCAGATCCTTTTCCTACTGACCATTTTCAAGACACTCTTCCCCAAACCTGGGTTTATTGTGACCCAAGTTCAGGACCAAGTACTCAGCCTTATTGAAACTCTTGCTTTTGCCTCAGCCCATCAATCCAGTCTGTGAAAATCCCTCTGCAGACCATTCTTACCCTCCAGCTGATCAACATTCCCATCCAACATGGTGTCAGCTGCAAAATGACTGGAAGTTTCCCTGAGCAAGGAAAACAGCTTGAAGGAGTAAACACAGGTGGTAACTTAATTAGCACTTAGAAGATATGCCTTGTTCATGCTGGAGGATAGTTTTCAAAGGTATTAACTTAAAATAATTTTGACAGTATTTGCAGTGAAGCATTGTTGAAGGATATTCAAAACACTGCCACATGTGTAGATGGATCTTGCCTGTTCCACTGAGCTACTCTGAAGTAAGTTTCAAGTGGCCTTTTTTCTCCTGAAGCAGGCAATCTGAGAGTTTCTGGCTAGGGCTTATGGAAGTAGGATCTCAGAAGCTTATGTAATTGCTAATTGTAGAGTACTCACAAAGTTTATTTTAAACTGACTGAAGTGGTGAGTGTGATTTGCGGGGTTGCTAGGGCTGCTCTGGATTAAGATCAGGATTGGGAATTAAAATAGGGTTTGTGACACCAAGCACCAAAGAGATACCTTTACTGCAAAAGCTCTCAGCCTCTGCAAAGTCTCTGCTGACAAAGGTCAGTTTGGGATCATTAGCATCTAGTTTAGACTAGGATGAGTGAAAGCATTTTTGGCTATGGAAATATGGTCATTGCTGTTACTCCCCCTCTACATGTAGGCTCTGGCACATAAAGTAGACCTGCATCTGTCAATGACCCAAACAGTGTCTTTAACCATAACCCACCAATACTTTGTAAAAATACAGTTGTTTGCCTCTGCCAACATAGAATCACAGAATCATTGGTTTGGGTTGGAAGGAACCCTTAAAGGTCATCTAGTTCAGCCCCCACACAATGAGCAGGGACATCTTCAACTTCATCAGGTTTCTTAGTGCCCCATCCCACCTGACCCTGAGTGTTTCCAGAGACAGATCATCTACCACCTTTCTAGGCAACCTGTGGCAGTATTTTACCACTCATCATAAAAAAATCCTTCTATTTATCTAGTCTGAATCTAGCCTCTTTTAGTTTTAAAGTATTAACCCTTATCCAATACAGCAGTCCCTGCTAAAGACTTTGTCCCCACCTTTGTCCCCCATGTAAAAGGTCACAATGAGGGCTTCCCAGAGCTTTCACTTCTCCAGACTAAACAATCACAGTTCTTTCAGTATTTCCTCATTGAAGAGATGTTCCATTCTTCTGATCATTTTTGTGACCCTCTTCTGGACCTGTTCCACCAGGTTCCTGTCCTTCTGTGCTGAAGAACCTAAAGCTGGATACAATACACCAGGTGGGTCTCACCACAGGAGAGTAGAGGGGCAGAATCCCCCTCCTTGACTTGTGGGTCACACTTCTCATGCAGCCCAGGCTACAACTGTCTTTCTGGGCTATGAGCACACATTATCAGCTCACATTCAACTTTTCATCCACCAATACTCCCGAGTATTTCTCTGCAGGGCTGCTCTCAATTCCTTCATCCCAAGTCTGTATTGATAGTAGGGGTTGCCCCATCTTCATCCTAGCCTTGAGGTCTTTCTATGGTCCAGCAGTTAACTTGGTCTGCTAGACTCAGATGTTCAAATCCTAAATCATACCTTAAATTTAATTCCTGATCCAGTTTATGCCAGGAGCAAGCACCAACCTGCTCGGACTAAGTCTGGGAAGAAGGAAGAAAAAACTCTAATGATCTAGAAAACTTGAAGCCAAACAAGGATACTTGGAGTGGGTCCAGGTACTTGGTACTCACTGAACCAGCAGGAGCTCAGCTCACTTTTCCTGGAGGAACTTTGGGTGTCCAGATCTCTTTCTGGGTATACAAACCAATTGTTTTGTGCCTGGATATACTGATCTTTTTTTCTTGATGTGATCTATTGAATGATACTGCTCTATGTTTGCAATGGTTTACAGCCATATTCACAAAAACATCATAAACCAAATGTTCACTGGATTTTACCACAAGTAGTGGTGCATTTTTATTTTCTATTTCTTCAAATATTTTTAGCTGTTCTTCATATGTTCAAAGGCCTTTATTACTATCTACAGTCATGAAACAGTGCTTCGTAATACAGATAAACAATGTTGGACCAGGAAAAGCAGATGCTAATTTAAAAAACCAAGCAGTGCTGGAAAAACCCAAAGACTGATGTTCCTTTGCATAAACTATTCCTTCAGTATTTATGAATAACAAACTCATCCACTGAAATAAGGTTGTGAGTGACTCATATTCAGGAAAAGGCCAAAATTCATTGGACAATCTGTTCATAACAATAATTTAAACAGCTCTAAAAATATTTGTGGGGTTTTTTCTTACAGGGGCTAAAAAGTGTCTCACCAAAACGAACTTGTTAAAAGGCAAAAAAAAAAAAAAAAAGTCCAAGGACTGGTTTGTAACCCTGCAATCCAGCCCAAATAAGGACAGTATGTGGTTGCACTATCCCAGGAGCAGAGCGCTGACTGGACTGTGCCTGACAATCCGATACTTCCCCTCTGCAGCGTGGGAGAGAGAAACCACTTGGCTGGTGTATTGCAGCTCTCTGCCTGCCCCAGGGCAGGCCAGAGAAGCACAGGGACAAAGCTAGCAGGGTCTGCCATCCCCCTGACACTGACAAGCTGCAGCAACACAAGTCATTCGCCTGGAGCCAAGCAGAACCTAACACTTTTACTCAGTACAATGCAAATATACAAGAAATCATCACTTAGTCCAAGTTTTCAAAACTCATTTTTAAAATCTTGGGAAATAGGTGGGTCTTGAACATTTGCATAGTTAACAAACAAAAAAAAACAAAACAAAAAAAAAGTGTGAATATCTCATGGTTTTTCTTTTATTCTGTAGGTTTTGGGTGTCCCAAACTAGTGCTAAACCTTTTGCTTTGACAGTTCCTGCCTCATCATCCCTGTAATGCTTTCTGACTTACTGAGAGAATACACTGATATGTGGTACCAAGTACATTCCTGAAATCCAAAGAAATTATGTCTGTCCAGCTAGGTTTATGTATCTCAAAAAATCCAAACACTCTTCTCAGACATGGGATCTTTTTTTTAACCATTTCATGCTGAGTGACCTTTAATAAATCAGAGCTAAACAAAGTCCTTATAGGTTAATGCATGAATTTCCTCCCTTTAATGGGCTCCAGGTTATTGGTATGTAATAAAACGCTGTAATTTTTCAGCCTCATGACAACATCCCCTAAATGCAATGAGAATTGGTGCTGTTCTGGTTGGGAAACTGCATGCCTAAATCCTTATGAGTAAGAGCTCTTCGTACAAAAGTTTTTCTCCCTTCTATGACAATGGATAGGTAGACTCAGCCTTACATTGCTAGGACTGCCTGTGGGATACCTCCCCCAGGCCAGAATCCCTGGGAATAAGATGCCACCATTCAGGCAAAAGCTGAGCTGGATGTATGCAATGTCCATTGTCCAGGATATCTGTAGGAAAATGGCTTGAGAACCAAGAACAGAACCAAAGAACAAAGAAGTCAGTGTCAACAATGACTGATGAGGCTGAAGCCATTCATGGCAAGAGGTTTGATTTTAGTGTGAAAATAGCTGAAGAAGGCAGAAAACTGCCTGGTTCAGCAAAATTAACTCCAAAATCTAACTCCATAGACTGCTTAGGAGCATGGAGGAAAATGAGGCAGGGAAATGGTCAGGGTGATTTAGTTGAGTTTTGCTTGTTTGTTGGGCTTATGAAGGGCTGATTGGCCTGCAATTCTTTCAAAAAACTTTCCAAAGACTGTGCAGATGTTTGTGTACCAATGAGTATAGGTTGATTCCACAAAATAAAAAAATTGGTTGTACGAAATTATAACAATTGGGTTTATGAGCTTATTTAAGAAATCTCACTCTGCTGGGCATGAGATGGGTAGAGTGCTTGTATGTGTTGGCTGCAGTGTGTGCAGGCTCACAATGTGCCATGTGAAGTCAATCTCAATGTAAATGAAATCCAAAATACTGTTTGTAAGAGCATCATACAGAGTCTGAGCTCTCTGAGAGTGTGAAAGAAAGCTTGAGTTTGCTGCACAGTTGATAGAAAGTCTCTTGAACACTTGCATACCAAGGATGCAATCGGTCTACCAGCAGACAAATTGGCTGTGCACAAATTGCCTTCTCTCAGAGCCTCCCACCTGGCATCAGGACCTGATCTGTACCCATCATTTACAATGCCAGTGGCACCCGGAGGACTGTTAGTACTCCTCATCTTCCTAGCAGAGCATAAAATGATTCGTTGCAACTTTATATAACTGCAATGATACCCTTGTCATATCAGGATGGAGAGATAAACAGCTGCAAGCTGGGGAGGATGAAAATCGTTCAGGGTAGGGCGCTGGGAGAAAGAAGCCAGGAGCTGACTGCTCATCCCTAGCCCTGCACTGAGCTCTGGAACTCTGGAACCCCAGTGCTGCACATTTATGTCTTAGAGCAAACAGAATGCAAATTCCCAGCATCTTAGTTACAACAGAACTTGCACAGTTAAGTTAGATGGAAATGGAAAGCAACTCATCAGTGCTGAGAAGCAGCTGAATGCTTTCAACTGTACAGTCCAAATACAGCTTCAATCTTTCAGTTAGTCCGTGAGGAGGGACTTCTTGCCCATAAAGAGCATATTACAGGACTGGGGCCAAAACTAGCAAAATTCTTCTGAAGCACTGAAGACATGAGTGATTTTTGTAACATAATATTTATTCCAGAGCAAGCCACCATATATCTTGTTTCTACCACATTCTAGAAAAAGCACTTCTCAAGGTATTGCCTTTTTATATCAGAATAATTGTACCTCCAACTGCAGGACCTCAAACAGCATTGGACATGGTTCTGGCTGATGAGCCAGACCCCCAACCACAATATCCTTGTAGCTGTCACTGGTCTCTCTTCTGAACTAATGTAATTTGGAAGAGGAGGATAAAAAGGGAAACTCTGTGTTTACAAAGGGAAGAAGGAAACCATCTGTGAGAGGGCTCTTTTTTGAACATTAGCTGTTTGAGCTCTGCTCAGAGGTTT
This sequence comes from Peucedramus taeniatus, assembly GCA_013400575.1. Classification (NCBI taxonomy): domain Eukaryota; kingdom Metazoa; phylum Chordata; class Aves; order Passeriformes; family Fringillidae; genus Peucedramus; species Peucedramus taeniatus. The sequence continues at coordinate 565,601 of WBNO01014257.1, forward strand.
CTAATGCCAGAAGTGGTCCCAGCAAAAATGGATTAGTGGGCAGAGAACAAGTGAGGAGGTCAAAAGGTGAAAAATAAATGCAGTTTATCACATGCCTGTGCTGTTTGTCACCAGACTAGAGAAATTAAGGAAATCACATGGGTATTATCACTCTGCCTTGGAATAGGATGACCCTATATACATACAATCTGAGCTACTGCTCTGGGTTAGCTTGTTAATTGTAAAGTGGTGGTGAACTAGACCCAGCTAGTTTGCTTCATCTGGCAGGCTCCTGTCTGGGGAGTAAATGTATGTCAATAACTTTAACATGTCCAACCTTTACAGTAAAGGGCCAGAGAGGACATTTCATACCCAGACTGGGAATTTTCCATGCCAGTTTTACTATTCAGAAAATATACATATCACACAGGCACATATGCAGTAAGCACAAACGATTAGCGTTGGAAACGACAACTTGTAAGCCAAGTTTTAGCTTTATGTGATTTGAAACAGCTGAGTGATAAATTAAAATAAAAACAAATGCCAGCAGCTCCTTAGCGCTAATGGGATTGGTGGGTGCTCCTGTCATGAGAGCCTGGTGAATACATATTGTTATAATTGTCTGGGTGGAGGTGATAGAACAAACGTGACTCTTCCAAGCCAGTGTTGGCACTGACAATAATTGTTAACAGATTTAGTATCCTATTCACCTCTTTTTCCCCCTATAGCTTCTTCTTAACTTATCAGCAGATTTTATTTTTGAGTTATTAGGAATTGCATCCTTCTCTTATTGATTCTTCTGAATTGCCAGCCAGCCACTAATTGTTTCCAGCTCTGAGGGTTCAAAATTACTGATTTCCTTTTACATACTTCAATCATTCATATATCTTCCCCTCCATCCCTCCACCCACTTTTGACTTTCTTTGGCTTGAGGTTTTCTCAGAGGAGTTATCAGCTTAGTTAACCCTACTTGTTCTAGCCAAACTCTGCTCTCATTCCTTTGGCAAAGGGGTAGTCAGGAAGAGTTGATAAACATAAATCCTCATCTAATTCAACCCCAGCATGAGCACTCTGAGTTCAAATACTCTGAATTTGAACACCTAGTTGATGTGCTGTTCAGGTGTACCTATATAGCTACCTATATACATACATACACATATATTCATATCCATATCCATATCTATATACATAGTGAGTGTGGGTGTTCATATGTAAATATACTGCATTTTATTCTTTATATGTAAATATGCTACATTTTCATGTAAATATGTATTTATATGTATTTATATTTATATGTATAAATATAGCACATAAATAATAAATGCATACCTGCATTTATAAATTAATGCACGTGCTTGTATTTAAGGTCTGGCTTGCTACTTCCTTTTGCTTGCTGTTCCCACTGTGCCACATGGCTCCTGAAGCAGAATGTCACAGCACTGAGATTGTCAGAGTCACCCAAGAGTCACACATCAGCAAGTCACCACAGACCAGCTGAGTGGCAGGAGCTGCTGACAGACTCATGGATAACCCAGGGCAAGGGGAAGGAGAGGTGACTTCTTGCAAGAGCTCTCCAACTGTTAGAAAAGATTACTTGAATTGCATTGCATTAGCTGGGCACTAGGAATGTGCAGACAATCTGCTGCTGGGACACTGCAGATCCAAATCACTTGTCAAGAAGCAGGAACTGGTACATGAGCCTGTGCTCTGTCTGCTGACCAAGGCCCCTCTGCTGCTCCTCTGCACAGCACTGTCCGTGCATCCCCCTGTCCTCTTCTGCCGTGAATGACCAGCTCAGCTGCTCTTCATCTCCCTGGCACAGGGAATGGACATCTGGAGAGCTGCAGAAGGGGAAGTCTTCCCAGTGCTGCCCTTGTGTCTTGGTTTGAAAAGACAGGTGTCTTTTCAAGAGAAGGCAGGAGCCTTCCTTGAAATGGAAAATGTAATCCCCCTCCCTCTGAACTATTATAATTTTAATTAAGGGGCTCTCAGGCAAAGATATGGGAATAGGAATAACTGTTTTTTACTGGGAAAATTAAAAATACAAAAGCAAGAGTACAAAAGAAAAAAAAAAAAGAAAGAAAACAAGCCACTGACTGACTCAGAATATGACCTGAAACCCTGTGGGTAGCAGTCTGATTAAATGGTGGCTGCAGTCCTCCTGGAGTGACAGGTATGGTTCTGTTGAAGCAGTGATCCTGTAGAAGGGTGTACTTGTCCTCTGAAGGTCTGGTGGTGTTGTAGATGGGCCTGGTCTTCCTTTGGGAATGCAATGGAGAAGAAAGCTGCTCCTCTGGGAATCCAGTGGGAAAAAGCTGCTCTAGTGTTCCGAGTCTCAGATTATATCCAGGTAGGAATGCTTGGTTCCTCCCCCTGGCAGAGCATCTCACAGTGGGATGATGGAATTTTATCAGTCATGCAGTGGCACTCAATGGCCCATTAACAGAAGATATCTCTCTGGAGGGAGGATTGGTTTGTGGAAGAGATAAAGAAAACTGCCCAATTAACAGAAGATAACTGCCCCACCTCTAACAGACGGCAAACAGAGCACACACTCAGCTAAATCTTACAACCTAAGACACCTTGCACAGGCACTGCTTGGTTCCCTAGGGTGGAAAGTCCCACCACAGCCTTGCCAGGTCTTTGCTCTGGACAGCACACACTAACACTGCATTACTCCCTGAGCTTCCCACCCAACACAGAGACATCCTAGAAGAATGGCTAGGCAGCTGCCAGCACTGCAAGCCTTGCCTGCTGCAGACAGGAACTTTCCAGGCCCTCAGCCTTGTTCAAGAGCCCAGCATTACTGTCCCAAGTGCATGTCACTGAGAGGTCCAGGTTAATATATTCTAGCAGAACCTAATACAAGTTTTCCTAAGCACAGTTTTTTTTTTTTTTCTGTCAAAAATGCGATGCACTGAGGTTCCAGCAGTGCAGGGCTCTTTTAAAAATGCATAACTAATAAATGAATCAATATAGGACTAATGTGAATCAGTACAAGGGCACTTGAGGACACTCTTTCTTTCCCTGTTGCATAGTTGCTCCTTCTCCAGACCTTGCCAAAACTAACCCATTGTTACACTGAAAGCAACTAATGGCAGCTGTTAAACATGTGGTTCAACTTTAGGGATCAGTCTCAGGCATGAAAATTAGTTTTTGCTTGAGTTAAATGCAAGTAGCAATTAGGCGCCTCTGCATAGTGAGAACAGAAGTAGTTGGAAGCTGCTGCCCAGAGCAAGATCCTGCCTGAGAAGCGTGTTCACCCTCAAGGTTCATTGCTGACCACAGGCACAAAGGTGGAGGAACGGACTGGTTGCAGCTGTATGCATTAGTGAAGCAAAGGCTTGAAGATTTCTGGGATTTTGGGAGAAAACCATACTCATTTCAGAAGTAATATTCCTTGGAAAAGCAAACTTGTTGAGGGTACAAAACAAAGCCTGATCTGTCTTCATGTAATATTGCCTTGTCCTATTTAGAACAGTTCTCCAAAAACACACAATATAGGATTAAAAAAAATAAATTAAAAAAAAAAGCTTAGTCTAATTAAAAAGGAGGAAAAAATGAGCTCAAATATCCAGAAGGGCCATGTTGTTACTTATTCCATAGGCCCCTTCCAGTCTTATGCATTTTGGTTCAATTGTGAGTTTACTGCAACAAGCACACTCAGGCTCCACAGAGTGGCAGTCAGCATCCTGGAATGATGTAGATGAGAAGCATCAGTGTGTATGATTAAGTGAGTCAGAAACCCACTCAGTGTATGCCACCAGGCTTTGAAAGTCACCCTTCTACTGTATATATGCAGCAGAGATAGTGACTGTGGCAGTGAGAGATAGTGTCCCTCTGTGTGTCTTCAAGTTAAAATAAAAACCTTGTTCCCTGTAGGCAAACCAAATCCTCTAAGCAAGCCTGGATATGTTGTCCCTGTCCCAGCTGTTAAGTTAGTGCAGTTTTTCAGTTCAGCAAAACTTTAGTCTCTTCAGAGCTCTAAAAGTCTACAGCAGAGTGTGTAGCCAAGGAAGTGCAATTCTATTTCCAAATCCACAGGCTCGTTCTTACAGTTGCACCCAGTCTTGAATTCTTATTCTGTTTCTGTGGGAGAACCAGGATTCTTGAGTTGTGTCTCAGCCAAAAGAGAATTTTCTTAGCTTACAATTTTCTAGAAATGTCAACATATCACTGACACGTTGGCTCTTGACAGATAAAGTGGGATGTTACAACTGAAAAACAAAAAGAAAAAAAATGTCTGAGTGTTGCAGGAGATCCTTCTCAAGCTGAGCAGAGGGAATGGTTACCCCGTTGAATCACAGCGGGGCTGTGGCTGGGTAATTGAAAAGATTTGTTGTCTGAGAAAGCACACTTAAAAATTCCTCTCCTTTCTTCAGCTATCAGGATACCACTGGGACTTCACCAGGTCCATAGAGCTGCTGCATAATGTGTGAATGGCCATATCTCACCATGGAGTCAAGAGTTGAGCTGTTACGAGTACAACATAAATAAGATCAAAATCAGAGCTGACTTCTGACTGGAGATATAGTGGCTGTGGGTAAGAGCAGGAAAGTGGGGCTGGAGAAATTGGATGGGTAAAATACAAAACAACAAAATGTTTTGGGTAGATAGATTTGAAGCATTCAGCAATATCTCAACTGGTTTTATCAAAACGTGCTTATGATTTTGAAAATGGCAGGTCATTTAGGCCATCTCAAAATTATTGAAGGAAGAGATGGCCCAGTTTAATTAGACTTTCTCATGATAAGTTTCTCTACAGACATCTCAGGTCATCCCAAGTATTGCTGTATAACTCTGGAATAAGAAAATCCACTGTAATAAATTTATTTACTACATATTTACACTGATATCACTTAATACAAGTGATACTGAAAGATTTCAAACATGATGCTTCACAAACAGTGGCATGAGCTGAACTCTGTAACACAGATTAAGGTCAAATAAATCTTCACACATCTGAAGACTTATGTCTTAGACCTTTTCATGTCTGAAGAATTTGCTACTGTGTCCTCTTTCCTGCTACTACAGCAGCCCCACATAAGACTGAAAATATATTCTATTTCTCAAATTTTGTTTCTCATCTGTATGTGAGACAGCCACCTCTGTTTACATGGCAAGTACAAGAAATTATGATAAAGCTACACAGATAAAAATTAAAGTACAGCAGTTTCAATGGAAGTAAGGACAAAATGCTCTTAAGGCTTCAGTGGGCAGGATCAGTGGATATTAAAGGGAAACAAAAAAGGACAGAGAAACAGAGCCTGCATCACTTATATGTCATTGGCTTCTACTCAATTTCAAGGTATTATCAGCAAAGTGTCATGAGCCTGTCCATGCCACTTGATGCATTTTCTGCAGTTCAGAGCTTGCAGTGATGAGCCCATGTGAATTGGGTTTTTTTTGTCCCAGGGGTATCTCATGTGATGGTGGTTTTTTTTGGGTTTTTTGGGGTTTGTTGTTTTGTTTGTTTTGATTTTAGGGATTTTTGTTGGAGGCAGGGGGAATTGCTCCTCAGTTTTGTGCCATTCCTGAGTTGCCAGCTTTTGTATTTCAACAGTCAGAGTCCAGCCCAGCAGCAACAAGGTATTTGCCCCAGGGATTAATTGGACTGGGTACTCCAGCAGCAGCTTTCCTTTGGCAATGTACTGTGTAATCTAATCCTAAAATCTCAATTTTTATGGACACGTGGTAGTATTTCAGCTAAGGGATATTTTTAACTTTGAGGAAACAGGAACATGAGACTGCTGGAGCCATTGAGTTGGTTTCACTTTTGGACCCTCCTAAGAATGCAGCACCATCCACCTGAGCAGCACAGCTGCCACCCACACAGCAGCTGCTGAGGGGCTCTTCCAGAGCCTTCCCACCTTCATGGCTACAAACAGCCTACCTATACATGTTCACAAATTCCTTCTCTGTTTGTTCAAAATCAATTTATAGGCAATCATTTGCAAATCAGTACAGACTATGACTCAAATAAGCGTCTCTCCTTTATTCTTTATGCCTTGTAGATAATTTTCAATCCCCTTTCAGGCTTTTATTTTTTTTTTTTTTAACAAACTGAAAAATATTCTCTAGGTTGTTGGGGGTTGGATCTGTTTCTTTTGTGTTTGAGGAATTTTTTCCTGGTGGTTTGCTAGGTAATTAATTGCTGGGTACTTTATGGATACTTGACTTAAACAAAGGAGGCAGCAGGTTTCTCCGGGTGGAACAGCAGTGAAGGACAGTTTGGTCCGAGGACACCGCTCCGAAAGGACTGGAGTACCAGGGGACCCTGCTTGTTTTCTCTCTCCCCACTGGATTTCTCTCCAGAGGAAGACTGAACACATTTTTCATCACCATCAGACTTTCCTACAGGACTATTTCACTTCATAGAACTGCATTTACTGCTCAAGGAGGATTTCATCTGGACTGCTTTCACCACCCTGATACCCAGGGTGCCAGGTCACATCCCTGACTCTGTCAGGGCATTTTCTGAGGTTTTGTTGTTTCTTTGTTTTTGCTTGTCTCTTAGTGCTACTACATTTGTATTTGTCTTTGCTTTGTCTAATATTCCTAGTAAAGAACTGTTATTCCCACTCCCAAATCTTTGCCTGAGAGCCTCCAATTGCAAAATTATAATAATCTGAGGGAGGGGGTTTACATTCTATATTCAAAGGGAGATTCCAGCTTTTGCTGGCAGGTACCTGTCTTTCAAACCAAGACATAGGTCTTCTCTTGTATCTCTCTTACAGATTTCCCCTACCCCTGTTTTGCTCTTAACTCACCATCCCTTATCATAGATGACTTGGACAGTGTCTGTCCTCTCAGACACCTGTGCAGTATAGCAGCATTTCACACCTCTCCTGCAAATGCCTCACCTTTACATTTTTCATGCTGTTTTAACTTCATTGTAATTATTCTGAAACTAATACACTGTCCTCATATGATGTTATATCCATATCATGAGCTCCCAGCTTTCACAGATTACTTATGCTGAGTAACTGACCATGCATTTTGTGCTACTGACCTTGGTCTTATTTGTCCCCATTCCACCTTCTCCACGTTGTAAGTGTTATTGGCAAAAAATTCTGAACCTATCCTCTTAAATGGTGTCCTCTTCCAGCCAGTAATCCATGGTTAATCAAGTAATTTGTATGTTCTCAGAAGCCAAAGATAAAATTCCTGCTTCTCTTAAATTAACTAGTCTCTTCTGCTCAAAAAGCTGCCTTGCCAGATGGTTTGTGCTTCCTCCTCCCATTTCAGACAGATCTGGCTCCCAGAGACTGGGAAAGAGCACCAACAGCAGGGAGATTCCCAGCCAGGGGTATCTCCCTGGAAGTGGTTCTTTAGATGAACTTCAGAGTCCATCCTGCCTATAAAAATATTGTTCATAATTTTGGTTCCCTGTCAGATCAGCATAATGGACTGGCAGAGCTTGTAAAATAAAATGGCAAACAGCAAGCTAGCATCCAAATCCACCCTTCAATTTGAAATGCAGTGTAATACTTTTCAGGAATCTGGAGGGCTAATGTAACAAGGAATTTATCCTCCCCTGAAATGAAGGATTCATTTCAAAACACGCTGATACTTTGGCGCAGAGCAGTGACTTCATCAGCAAAGTCAAAAATAAGAAAAAATATTATTTAGAAGACATTACCTCTGGGCCCGATCATCATATGTCACAAATTTGGATTAATTTAAACAGAGCTACATTAGTTTTTATCAGTTCCAAATCCACCTATTTCCCATGGTCTGGAGCATTATATTTCTAAATTTTTTATTTCCTAACATTTTCCAAATGTCATTAGAATTTTAGAGAAACAGTATTATATTTTCCATTTTCCTTTTTCCTGTGTTTTACAACTCAACAATCTTTCATAAGGATTTCTCTTTGATTTCACAGAGAAGCTCTTTAATAAAAACAAAAAAGCTGATCTGCTAGTTTTTGCTAACAAACATTGTAAGTAAGGCAGTTGTGTAGGGAATAATTAAAGAAGAATTGCATATTAAAACACTGTAGTTTTAGAATACCAGATATTTAATTAAAGAAGGAAACTATCTGCCCAGTACTTTGGAAAATGGCTACCATTCATGGCAAATTTCAAAGTAAAAGCAAGAAAAAGTGACTGTTTACAAATTCCACAGTTTTGATTCATTTTTTCATTCTCATAGTGACACAAGTCTTTGAATGTCCACTTGGCATTAAGTTAAATTATCTACTTGAGATTGGGAAAAATAATATTCATATGGTAAAATTTCATCCTATTTCTGCATTAGCACTATGTTTTTTCAAATAAAATTTTCTCTGCAAAGAATGAAGCAGAGGTTTGTGATTCATATCTGTACCATTTCTCACAGCTGTGCTAAAGCCTGCACCACAGTCCAAAGCCAATCTCACTTGGGCACTGCTCAACACAGCTTCTTCCTTGGACCTCAGCTTCCTACTAGGGGAACTATTTCATCACAGAGGTCAATGACTAATTGATGTTCACACATCACAGGCAAAGGGGGAACCAGTACATGTGAAATATGTGGAGTTTCATTTCAGCACAGCAGTAAAAGCCAGAGTTGGCTTTTACACACTCTGAAACACTCCTTTTTCGGTTGATGTTAGTTGCATAAATATCAATTTGTGTAAATACCAATTTACAATCAAAAATGTGCCCACATTATATTCAGAGAAAATATGAACAATTTGAAAATGTGAAGAGAATTGTGTTTTTGAAATCTGAAAAATTGTAGGCACTCAAAAATAGCAAGTAGATCAATTATTTTTTTTAAACTTATCTTTTTGACCCAGTTTTCTCTTGAACATTCTTCTTAATGTTTTCAAAATATTCATTAATAATCTGAGAAATTAGTCTGCTGAATGTCTTTGAAATTCAGCTATAAAATATCTCTGCCTTTCCATAGTTAATGTCGTAACTATATTTTGAAAAATAATCAGTCACTCAATTAAGTATAACCCATATCTCATAAAACCATATTTGCCCTCTGTAATAAAGTTATATTTTTTATTTTGTTCCCTCACTGAATAATTTTAAAGTGTTTACATGGTATCCTGACCACCCATGCAGAATACAACAGCTTATTGCTCCCTCTTCCTAATGACACACACTGTACCCCCATTTCCTAGTTCCTTCATATGTTAATGCCTACCTACATTTATCAGGCATCATTCATTTTGATTCTTCCTTCCTTCAAAATTCAATAGTGAGAGCTAGCCAAAGCCCATTCCTTCAAATTCTATCTAGCTTGAGGACTTCTAATCTTTGACAAATCACTGTGAGAGGATTTGTTTGGGGTGGAATTCCTCTTCTCTCCACTTGAGGACCTCTTGCTTGTAGTGTGAGGCTCTGCTCAGCTTTGCACAGTGAAGTGTAGAGGGCAGAGAATAGTTTGCAGTGAGTGACTTCTTAGGTGAAGTATGCTTCTAATGTTTTTTTGCAGATTTTCTGTGCTCAGCAATCCCTATGTGCAATGCTGCTATCAAAATTATTTGCTAATTAAGACCCCTGAATACCTCTTGGTACCCCATGTGCCCATGGGTAGTTTAACTGTGGCAATAAACCAAATTCAGAACTGTAATGGGGTTACACAGTGCAAAGATGATCTCATCTGGATGGAGGTAGCTTTTGGAGTAAGGACCTCTGAAGCACCATTCTGTCACACACTGGGTATTGAGATAAGCTCCCAGAGTTAGAAACTCGGGTGATGCCTGATCTGTTGCCATGGGACACTCCCCAGTATGCAGAAGTGGGTTCCAGCCAGTCCCTGGTCTGGGCAGCAGCAGTAGGACCAGGCCCATCATGAGTCAGGAAACCTTTCTCCTGTGCAATTACTCAAAAACCTTCTGCATTCACATATGTGAGAAAGAACCAGGTGCTCAGAGCCATTCAGATTTAAGATAAACTGCTCTCTAGAATAAGCCTTTTATTCATTGGAAACTGAGACACTTCAGGCTAGTTGCCTAAATTTTGGTGGCATGTATCCAGGCCTTAACACATACACTAATTCTTCTGGGTAGCTGTAGACACAGCAAAATTCATTATTTCCATGAAAGCACTTTCTAGTCAGTCTTTACCATACCATATCTGCTGGCAGCACAGAGAGAAGTGTGTGTTTATAATAACAAGACAGCAGAAATTTCAGACAATGCTTTGAATAATGCATTTTGCAGTACTTGCTCAGGCTTGTTAAACCCAAAGCAAAATATAAAAACCCAGTGTTGCTCTTTTTGTGAGGTTTATGCATCTGGTCTTTAATGAGACATCTTAAAGGATAAATTCATTTCTTTCACATGTTACTAACCATGAATGCATCTAAAAATCTCATTGCAACTTGCATTGTTCTGTTGGTACAAACTCTTCTAATCTTAACTTAGCCCCACAGCTTTGTGACTGGACTTTATCCTGACTTGAGCTTCCAGCCATTTCTAGCTTTATCTCTCCAAAAAGATGACACTACTTGCATCCTATAGTGGAACTAAAAGATTCTGCCTCTTCAGCTTATGATCAGATACTCTAGTGATGCCAAGTAATTCACATGGACTTGAACCTTGTTGGGACTAATAGCCTCATTGTTATTTACATCCAGTGGAAGTAACTTCATGGTAGCCACAGAATTGTTCAAACCAGTGTCGATGAGGTATTTTGAACAATCAAAAATTTTGCTACCAGCAAAAGCCACAAATGACTACAACTGCACAAAAAATATGCAGCAGCCTGACTCTTGCCCATGTACAGAAATCACTGTAATTGTATGAGTGTACATCACTCACTTCAGCATATCCTGCTAAGAGCTGACTTCAGGATTCTTTGTTTGAACTTTGAAAACCTTTTACACTGTTACTCCTACCTCCTCATCCAAATGTTTAAGTCCCTGTACATTCAAATATCAAATCTTATTTCTTATTCTCAACTAGTAAATCTTATCTCTTTCTAAAGCCCTCTTGAAATATTAGTGTTATTGAGCATGTTCTGTCTTAAGTATTACTCGGTGGATTACATTGCCAAAATACATTTGTGATCTGTCTGAGCTTAGTCATTTTAAATCCATCCATTAATACACATCTGCTCACAGCTGAGTAAAATTCTCTACTGTAAATGTAAAAGATAAATTTCCTAACAAGTCTTTTTGGTAGGTGTTTTCTGTATGTGCTTTTTGAGTTATTTACTCCTAGACACTGGATCTTGTCACTCCTAGATCCTGGATCTCATCCCTAATTGGGATGAGACACTTTGTCTTGGCTTCTTTAGAGCTCAGCAGAGTGGCTTTGGTGGGCCAGATTTTCACCCGTGGGGCCAAATTTGAAAGCTATCTAGTATCTGAGGTGATCACATGGCCTAAACTGGTGCATCTGTCCTGGCACAAAGCTGCAGTCTGGGTCAAATCCACACTTTGGTTTGCAGAGAGGAGGTGAGAACACCATCAGCAGTACCAGTAGAAGGTTTCTTCTGCCAGCCTCCTTGCTCTGTCAGCCCAGGCAACTTGGTTGAACCCTTCCATGGATCTTTGGGAAACACAACCAAGTCATTGCTGTTGAGGGCATTATGAACAAGAAATTATTTTGTACCAGTATTTTGTTACTAGCAGTAACAGTCTGTATAGATATTTTTGCCTTGCTGCACCTCTTAGATAATGTGACTGAGTTTATCCCTCACTAAAATACCTTCAATAAAAAAAGGTACAAAGTTATTTCATATTTCCAGTGGAGAAGGAGACAATGTCAGATGAGACAACCATAGAATTTAGTTTGGTTTCTGTATACAACAAGTTTTTAAATTTTGCTATCACACCTGTTCCTGCAGCCTTTGAATGGTTAAAAAGTGGGTTTCAGAACTACAGCTGGTTTGCTTGAAGGGCACCAGAAGAAGAAACTCCCATTTGCCAGATTAACTAGTCATCCATACTAGATATTTGGAAATTACTGAGAGCATCACACAGTTTATTTATCTCTTATACTTTGATATTGCTTCTGGAGACTACTCTGAGAAAATGTTGTGCTTGCAGTAAGCAACCATAAGGAGTCTGGGCAAGATAGAATCAAGGTTCATCTTCCAGCTCAGATGGGTTCTGGTGGAAAGGCTGTACTACACCTTCTGGGGTACCTGCCCCCAGTCTTTCTCTGCACACCTTTCTGATTGAATTCAGCAGTCTACTTGTGGCCATCATGTTTTAGTTCAAAACCTGGGGCTCAGGGAGTAGTCACAGACTTCTTGTTTACAGCAGTGGCCAGTGGTCCCAGGCCTATCTCCTGAGACCACAACATGGGTCCAGGAGGGATCCTGTGCCATTCTTTCTACACAGAAATAGTTCACACAGGACACTGCTAATTTTCAAAAGGTCTTACATATTCAGTGACTGCTGCCCAGGTGACTGAGGTGTTGGAGAGGTAAAGTCCAAGTCTGAATGAAGGCTGGCATGTATGCAGACTTAAAGAATAAATCATCTTTTTATGAGTGCGAGAAGGCAAACTTCCCAGGAGATGAGGAACTCTGGGAGCCCTTCGTGGGCAAGTCAGCAGGCTGACTGCCTGTGGGAAATACCATTCTTTGAGACATGGAGCACTGTTTGGTGGCACTTCTCATGGACATGTCAGTAAGATGTCTGCCCCCAAGAGGTGCACATCAGTTCCACCTTGACAGGAGCCAGGACCCTAGGTTGTGCCTGCTGAAGCACCCAACAGACCTTTGTACCTTTCTGCAGGTGCCAAATCTCCAGCACCAAGAAGAAACTAGGGCTTTTCTCAGAATCATGCCACAGCTCCCACATGGCTGAGTCTCACCAAGTCTTTCCCAGACTGGATAAGGAGAACTGAGACAACTCACTCTGTAACTGTTTCATATTTTTTCAACAGAATTTATGTCAGGCAGGGGAAGGAAATCAGTGGGGAGCCAGCCCCCCAAGAAAACATTTCCACATGGTGTCTCCAGTATGCCTTCATCTGTCTGACATAATCATTCCTTGGCTTTGTATCAACTGTAGGGCACAGTAGCCTGTCCAATTGTTTACAGGCAGTGATACTGAGTACTTTCTAATGACTGCATGTAGCACTTACCTCCCCTTCACTGTACCTCTCCAAGCTGCTGGTCCACCTGGTGCCCTTAGTGGCTGAGACAGAAAACAGCTTGGTTTTGTCCCCTCTGTTTTGCAAGTAATATTATCCCCCAAGGCTCTATACATAGAGTTGCTGTGTGCATTTGGCTTGGATCTGTGAGCTACTTCCCTGGTCACTAGTAAAGAGCAGTGTCTCTTGACTTTCTTTTTTGAAGAAAAATTCCTCAATTGATCCTGCCCCTGAAGCAGCATGGTCTGTGTTACACTATGCTACAGCTGGCAGCTCCAAGCCCCAGATGCCAAGCCCCAGTGAGAGGTGCCACTCTTACCTTTGCACTCTCCTGCGTCTTGAACAGCACACAGTGACCTGCTTGAGGAGAGAAAACTGTCCTGCCACCCTGGGGTGGAAGATGCACTGCTAGGGGGGCACGACCAAAAACGCTGCTGCAGCAGCTGCTACTGCTCCACCTTCCACCCTGAACAGTGTGGGGACCTGTGTGATAAAAGGTGTTTATCACCTCTAGACCTGTACAGTCAGCCAAGGACCCATCAACCTTGACTCACCCACCTCAGCTTCATCCTCGCCTGCAGGGAGTCACTGTGTCATCTGTGGTGACAAGTGAAACTGGCCTCACCTTTTATGAAAACCTTCTTCTCCCTCCAAAAATGAAGTGGCACATGTCTCATAAACCTGCCTCTGGTGGGAGATGTCTGTCAGGGCATAAAGGCAAGAGGAACACATTCAGGCACAGATGTACACCAAAGCAGATACAACTGCAGAAAAAAAAGGGGGAAAAGTTGGCTAGGGAACAAGTATTTTTAATAGTGTTCCCTTTAACAGAACCTAAAGAGAAGTAACACTTCATTTTACCTTTTCTATTAAAGCAAAAAGCTCACCAGTGTCGGTTGTGTGCAGGTGCTATGCACAGTGGGAAACAACTCAAACCAGCATGTGTTCTTTGAAATATTTCTTTTAAACAGACACTAAGTATTTTCAGCTTTTGGAGAATGTGACTCAAAATAACAAGAAGATAAAATATCACCATGCTGTGCAAGGGAGGATATGTGCAGTTATCTGCTGTGATTTCATACTAATATTTAGCTATCATATAGCACTCTCTCTGCTGACCCCACTGTATAAACACTCAGTAATTAACCAGCACACTCCCTGCTATGCAGCAGGTAGGTAATATTGCTCTTACCATCCCCAAGATACACAGAAGAAATTTAGACAGCGAGATGACAAACCTTATCCAGACTCACTTGGGAAGTCTAAGGCAAAGCGGAGAGTAGGATCAGTTCCTGAAAAATGTGTTCGCTTTCCCCCACTCTGCCTTTTATGTTACAGTCCAGAGACACGTAAGACTTCAGTGCAGCCCTGAGCAGAGAGGAGTCCACCTGCAAAAACTCCTAAAGCTGTTTCACACCACTGACAGTTTCTGGAGCAGACACAGCTCAGAGGGGAGCCACGGGAGTGCTGTAAATCAGGACTGAGGCATATTGGCAGAGCTTTGTGGGAAAGCTTGCCTGGGGTCTGCCTGTTACTTGTTGTTTTTCTCAGTGCTTTTGATGCTTCTTCCCCCTTACAATGAAGCACTGCCCCCAGTCATCCTATGCTCATCATTTATTAAGTGTCCAGTTTAATTATCCCATTTATTTCAGCTGAGAAGGGGGTGTGGAAACAAACAGAATATAAGCAATGCACTAATTTACTGTGGAGGGCAGCTGCAGACTCCCCACTGCAGGAAGGGCTTGTGAGCCTCCCACAGCCTGTTGTGCCCCAGCAGGGACAGTGCTTGTCACCTGCCCTTCAGGAGGAAGCTCTTGGTTCATCCCATTTGCATTTACTGCCATTAGAAGCAGCAACCGAAATGTTGCAAAATGGTTCTCAAAAGAAAAAAAAAACCAAAGAACCAGACCCAATAATCTTACACATGTGAGGATTAGCTGCTCACATTTTGCGCTTGATTTTGTTGTAAGCTCTAACTGATGAGGAAGCAGAGTTCAGGGACCACTGAGATTATTTTCACTACAGGAAATTATGTGAAGGAAAAGGCAACCTTCATAAGGAAATTGGTAAAATCTTGTTAAAACTTCAATTTACTTTAAGGATTGCATTTTTTTCTACAAGGATGTCTGCGAACTTGGGAAGGTACTAAAAAGCACTGTCCATTTTTCCCATTTTCCCCCTGAAGGAATAAAATATGCAATTTCAGGGACATTTAGACAAAAACAGCCTTAGAGAAATCAACAGTGTTTTGCTGTAACAATATTGATAAAGTTTTGGCTTGGCTATTGAAAGAGACTGTTGGTTTCTTAACTTCATTGCATGGAAACTGCTTATGACCCATGTTTTTCTTACATGTGTTTCCAACACATTCTTATTCCCTAGTATAAAAGACATCCACTTAAACTGCAGCAACATTGCCACCACTTTTAAAACAGGCTGGTGCAATGCAGTCCTGACTATCAGAGCTCACATCTCTCACGAAAATCAAACTGCATGTTTTTCCAGGTGCTGCCATCTTGGAAACAAGACACATGGGGACCAAAAAATGTGTTTCAGGACTTAACCTGAGGCCTACAATCAGAATTTTTTATTGAACCTAGTTATTGCAAACTTCTTTCAACTGAAGTGTACATTTGTTTAAACACCTTGAAACTCATATTTGCTCTGCCTGTTGAAGGAATGCATATTCTCAGAGTCAGTAGAAGAAAATAGTGCCATTTAACTGGCAGTGTAATTTCTTGCAACTGAAATGCTTTATTTTAAGCAGAACAATTTTTCAGAGATTGCGAAGTGATGCTGCAAACGTTTTAACTGTGCAGGGTGAAGTTCCTCCATGGAAGCATGCTGTGCTGCACACGAGCAACACAACAAATACACCCAGTTCAAATGCCTATTGATACATATGCATAACATGATTCAGAGTTCCTGTGTAACTCAGGCAGACTGCAGGCCTATTTTCTAGCCTATTTTCTTGCATCTTCACCTGCCTTCAGATGAAGTTAACCCTGAAATCCACACCACCTCTTTAGCTGGAATTTTAAAGGAGTCTAAGAAACTATGCAGACCATATGCAAAACTCCCTCATCTTCCTTGAAAATGAGATTTTGGTCTCTAGTTTTCCCCTGAAAATGGGAACAATGATAATTATTTTTGGCTAACATTTGCCTGTCTGTTTTACGTGTTCATATAACTCTTAACCCACCTTGACTGACCCCTCCAGGTGTTATACTGGTTTGAATAGCATAATATACACCAATACAGATAGCAAAATGCTGTCTACTCCCAGCTGTTCTCTCAAGGACCTCAGGGTTGCAAAAGAACAGGCACTGACTCTGCAGAGCAACTCCTGGAACATCTCTCCATGTCAGATCACAGCCTCAGCATGTGAGCAGGAAAAAGACTTCTGGCCTGTCCAAGGGTGTTAGAGAGACTCAGTCCAGCCCAAATATCCATGAGGGGACTCCTTTTCTGTTAGATCATGACAGTGAAAACATGAAGTGTAGAAAGAGAATTAGGTGTTAGGAAATTCTGAGTGCTGTCTAACTCTGGGTTTGACCAGAACACAAAACACATAGAGAAGTGGTCACAGCACCAAGCCTGAGAGAGTTCAGGATCTGTTTGGACAATGCTCTCAGTCACATGGTATGATTCTTGGGGATGGTGCTATGCAGGGCCTGGAGCTGGACTCAATTATCCTTGCGACTCCCTTTCAATTCAGCCCATTCTGTGATTCTGTGATATATCATTAGCAACTTTCTGTATTACATTTCTCGGATTAGCACCATGAAAATTAATAAAATACCTGTAATTACAGCTCTTTCAAAAGAGCTCTTTCAAAAGGTTGGGTCCTTTCTTGTATTTTTCTCTTAATCACCAGGGTTTCTCAATGGACAGATCTTCACACATGAACTTCAATGTGTCTTTGCATCTACTTTTCTTGTAGTCCTTGTCATTTCTAGTCTGTTTTGGAAATGCACAGTGATATTAATATAATTTCAGGTATCATTTAAGGAGACAACACCACTAGGATATTTTTGCGAATGATTTTCTGAAGTGGCACCAGCCCCTGCTCATCCTGTGGTTTTATGTGATTCTGGATAGCACTTGAGTAACATTTGCTGCTATTTCCAGCCCAGCTGCATGAGGTAGAGCACAAGTTTTGTAACAATTTTGGCAGGAACAATAAAAAGACATGGATATTTTCTGGGGTGCTGTTGGTACATCTGTATTTGCTACTCTTCTCCTGGTACAGTGAAGAATTTCCCGCCCTTTTTTCATAGTTCCTGGCCAACACTAGCCAGATTGATCAGTGAGGAGAAATCCCATTCCAGTGTAAGTAAGTCATACATAAACTGGCATAATGGTGTAAGAAATCTCCATCTCTATTCCATTCCTGTACCCTGAATACTTCTGCAATCACTTTCTTGATGAGGAAACAAACAGGTAGGAGAGGAAAGAGAATCATCCCAAGACTGGTGGCCAAGTTGAAAAAGTGACTTTGTAGTAAGCCCTATAAGTGCTAAAAGTGTCTTCACATGTCTTTCCCTGACTCTGCCCCTCTCCATCATACGTAGTCTTTGCTTTGCTAAAACATAAGAATTTACTTCTCTGAGCTTTTACAGTTTCTCTCTATGTCCTCTCTATATCCTCAACTATGTCTGTGGCTTATCACTGAGATTGTGACTTTACTCACAAATCAACAAGTCCAGAGCTGCACTGAGTGTCTAATCCCATAGGGAAGCCTCTTGCAGCACCTTGAGAGGGAAAACTGCCTCACTGAGAACTGATAACATGCCTATCTACGTGGCTTACAGACCAAACTGCACCTTGCTATAAAAAGATACATCTGATTTCTTATCTATTATCTTCCTTAAAACTTTATAAATGCAAATACTTCCAAGTATTTCCCTCCTGAGGATTATGCAGTTAGGATGGTTTTCTCCTGCGATATATGTTTCTGTTGTTTCCTAAGTTGAATCTAATGGTGCTATTTCCTGCATGTATTTCTAACCCCGAAAGTCCCTTTGGAGAAATGTACATGTGAAGAAGACTAAGCAATCACCAGGGCCAGAAAAACAGGAACCAGAAAGGAAATAAAGGTCCCATTTATTTTGTATGCATGGTGCAGATTGTCGTTAGAAATCAGCACCATGCAGGCAGGCAAAACAAAACTGATCCCTGAGATCCCTGAGAAAGAGGGACAGGAGAGCTGGTAATCCATTACCAACCTTCTTTTACAGACACATACACGCACACACACACACACATATATATATATATATAATTGTATTATCATGTAAATAAAGTAATTAAATAGAATCAGGATCAGTTATAATCCCTGTAGACTTTTTCCACCTCAGTATATTGCTGTTTACCATTAACATTTGTTTCCAATCTTTTATTCAGTTTTCACTCTATATTGTAAAGGTCATGTCCGTGTAAACATTCTGAAGTCTAATAAGAAAGAATTCATGGGGTGCTTTCATCAGTGAAATATTCCATTGAAACCATTCAGGTACTGCAGTGATCTGCTTTAGGATTTTGATCACACACACACACATTTCTTTTTCTTTTTGCACAATTCATAGGTCACTTAGATTGTATTACAGGCAAACTGGTGATTGGCTATTAAAATTTTTTTCAGAAGATACTCTGCTGCTATATCCAATAGTAATGATTTCAAGAATATTTTTCTGAGTAGTCAGGATCATTGCATCTTCTCATCTTCAAGATAAATCTTAATAATAATCCCAGAAATCCTGTAATTGATCAAATTTTTAAAAATGCAATGGTATGTATCTGACACAGCGAAAGAGAATTATTCAAGAGTTCCTCATCACACAGAAGGTGTTTAGTGTAGGAGTTTTACTTAAGAAATTAATAACTATTCCATTCCTAGATTACCAAAACAGTTCAGAAGACCTTTCCTGAGAAATTCAGCTCCTATATGGAGTTAGAGAACTTGTTTCATGAAACCTTAACACTATTTTGTGTCTTTTACACTACAACTTTTGTTAACATACATAACAAATTTGTCACAATGATCAAAATGTTCTTCTAGACTCTGGAGGCTTTGAGAAGAACCTAGGTTATTTTCTAGCCAAAATATTTATGACATTTCCAGCTTGGGTCAGTTTCAGTTTGGAAAACAAGTGAAGTTCAAGAGCTCTAAGTAAATTTTGTTCTGTGATTTTTGCTATATTCATAAGTTTACTGGGCTGAAACTCACACAGATCAAAATGAAGGAAAATGTTCCCATGAATTCCTGTGAAGACTGAATTTTTGGCAACTCCGCTGAAACCTAAAACAACCATGAGAGAGCTGTGATTGTCAAAAATTATTCATCAACATTTTCACTGTATATGGGTCTGTTTTATTTATATAAAATTTTCTACGTGTTAGGATGTATGAGCTGTTTGCCTGTAACTTATCATCAACAAATCTCTGGGCAAGCACCAGGATTTGAGTGTCTGTCTTCTTGTGGCCTTACTACAGAGGTGCTGAGTTCCTACTGATCTCACTACACTGAGAGCTGTAAGCGCTCCTCGCCACCAACTGTGAGACCACTGGTCAAGAAAAATGCAGACATACTGGCTTGTTTGTGTCAAAACTGTCAAATTTGCAGTTCGCTCAAAATTTGTTGAAAGGCTTTAGGCATGTCTGCTGATCTGTGTCATCTTAATTACAAAATCCTGAGATGATCCTAATGCTTCCATGCCAGCCCAAATCAAACTAAATCAAACTATACTAAGCCACCTGAATTTAATTCCGTTATGAAACAGAGGGGAAATTCACAGCTATAAAAGCAACAGAAACTACTTGGAACAACTACTTGGAAAAGTAGTTACAGAGGATCTGTATTCATAGCATGGGAGGGGAAAGGGAAGGGACTAGGGATGAAAAGGGAAAAAGAAAGAAAGTAAGAAAGAAAGAAAGAAAAAAGAGAGAAAGAAATTGAAAGTAACATTAAAGTAATATGGTAAAAATAAATATATTGCACTAATTCCTGTTTCTACTATTTTTTCAAGGTGAAAAAGTCTCATAATAGGAGCAAACGTGCCAAGTTTACACGAAGGGGTTCAATGTGCAGGCTAAATGAGCCTTTATTCATCTCAGTCCTCTTCACTGTCTCTGCCTCTGACCTTCTCTTCAGTTCCTCACATCTAAGTTTCTTCACCCTCACCTAAAGAAAGAAAAATGTACAGATGGGTATCATAACTGTGCAAATAGTTCCTTTGTGAATATTTGGATTTCAGGAGTAAGAAACAGAGTTGAACTTGTTCAGCTTCCAAGGTTCTCAAGAGGTACCTCTCTGACAGAGTTATAGTTGCCCCAAACAAACCTTCCATACATTATATTAATCAAAAGGGAAAAATAAAGGAATGGCAAAATCTCTTCAGAGCCTTTTGCATATGAGTGATGATCCTGTTATTGAGCTGGAGAACCATTCCCCAAGTAACCCTCTGGAGCATTCCTGACCTGGAATGCAAACTGGGAAGATTATGTGCAATAATAGTCTGGAGGAAAAACCCAAGTAATTCCTGCAAAAGGCCACTTATTACCATTTTATATATGTATATGTAACATTATGAATAAATAACTAACTGGATGGTGTTGACAGCTTTGCTGTGTCTAGCAGGAATGAATGCACATTTAGATACAAATTGACAGCTGCTTTTGAAGTGGAAGGGCTTCACTTACAGTGCTGGATCAGTACCTGCATGAGAATTGCAAATCCATGTTTCCATGAACAAATAGCTGCTTCTAGTTTCTAAAAAATGTAAGAACAGAAGGAAAAATTGTTGTCTTGTGGGCTGCTCTTCTGCAAATTTCATATGCAAGGAGATTCTACAGTGTAGGTTTATATTATTGGTAAACTGTGAAGCCTGAAGAGAGAAAGGGGACTGATACTACATGAGGTGCAGAAAAGTCTCTTTAACTGCAGAATCTCAAAGCAATATTTTTCTGGGTGTTTCCCTCTCTGTTTCTCTACTTATGTTTCTTGTTCAGCCCACAGCCTGTTTGCCCAGTGCTGTTCCAGTGCAATGCATAATGCAGAAATATTTGAAATGGGAAGCAGCTAGGGTTATTGTAACAGTAAGACCAAGGTATTTAGAAAGCAGGACATTTAAAAGTCAGGGTAAGGAGAAACCAGCAGTTTCTATATCTCAGTTTCCGTGTTTCAGAGCTGGCTGACCCCACTACAGGCATAGGGCACAGTAATAACACCTATGGGGAGCAGTGTTGCCATCTGGGCCCAATGGAGCTACACTGATTTACCCCACCTGAGAATGCAATCTGTAATCTTTCACAGGTGGATTTGACCAGAATGAGAAGTAGCAAGATGAGGAAAAATCAAAAGCAATAGTAACAAAGTTACCACAGCCTCTTTTGCTTGCAATGAAAAATCACTTTCAGACTTTTGCAATCTTTTAATCTCCTTTTCTGTTCCCCCCCC